>CM035408.1:143447406-143492406 GCA_020310875.1 Ceratopteris richardii
CAGTCTTAGTGTGTTCACACACATCATTACCTAAATATATTAACAAAAAGTCTCTCCCAAGGAGGGACAAATGTTATAAAGTAAAGCCTATGATCTCAATGTCCGATTGTTCTGATGAATTTCAAATTAGACACGATTTGATCACTCATGTGAATGATCAAAGATCTTGAGACTAGACTTAAGTTTTGCCCAAAGTGCTCTAGAGCCTTCTAACTCGAGTTAACGTGAGTTAACTTGAGTCTAAAGAGACATAGCTTGAGTGGTGAGTACACCTACCACTAGTGCACCAAAAGTAAATGGCACACTTTCTCCTACATTCTACATAGGATTTTCAAGTCCAATATGACAAGTAGTCCATGCATTTATGATGCCAAAAAAGGTATAAGTTTATCAACTACAAAGCTAAATGCTGTTTTTGAATCATTTGGATGGGCATCATATAGCAGATTCCCCTCTATTCAATTGGAATGCAAGGTAAATCCCATCACAAAGATGAAAACATGTTCCTTTAGGTTAGAACATGAAGCTCTAAGGTATGCCTATAGTTTTGTATATACTTTTATTTTTTAGGACAAAAATATCTCCCATGTGTGTATGCATGTGTATATGTATGAACATGCATGTGTGTGATATATGTGCATGTATATGGATGTGTGCATGATATATGCATGTGTATGTATGCATGTGTATGTATGCATGTGTATGTATGCATGTGTATGTATGCATGTGTATGTAGACCAGCCAATGTCAAACTCTGACTCTAATGAACTAAGTACATATTTTTTGTCTCTCTCATCAAATTCACTACAAAAAAAAATCATAAAAGTAAAATTAAAAAATATATTTCAATTTGTATGAGAAATTTATACTTACACTCATTTTAACTGAACAAATCTGAGGTAAGAACCACATAGAGCTCTCATTCTTTTTTAGAACTCTAAGCTATGTCTGATGTATATTATACTTCCATCTAGAGTTATGTCACACTCTAGCCCTAAGCTAGCTATGCATACACGCATAGGTACCTCTACTGTGCTCTCACGAGCTGGAGGTGGTATAAATGTCCAAAAAATAAACAAATTAGGATAATTAAAAACATTTATGTTATAATTTTATTAAAAGCAATAAACTATAATAAGAAAATGTACTTGTGTGTGGAAGGTTGTCTTCAAATCAATGGGTCGATAGAGAAACCTTCCTTTGGCCGCTAAGTAAGCATCTATATAGTATGATCTAACTCTTCATTGGGCATGTCTTCATACTCATACATGACAACCCCTAAGGAATGAGGGAGAACCTCTCTCGTAAGATTCGTTATGAGAGTAATTTTTGTCTTGTGTTCTCTACTAGCATCCATAGTATTTGTTCATATGTATGTGTAGGCATGTGTGATATATGCATGTGTATGCCTGTGTATATGCATGCATGTGTATGTATATTTGTGCATATGTGTATGTATGCATACATGTGTGTCTATGTGTGTGTAATGTGTATGGATTATGGTCGACCAGGGATTACAATTCAGGTTCAATGTTGGTGAGTTATATGTAGAAGAGTACAAAGAGGATGGAAGATTGATTGCTATATTCCTTTTATGTAATAGAAGAAGAAGAATATCATTCTTCCTTTCCTCAATCTGTATGTGCTTCTCCTTTTGGGTGAGAGTGTGTGAGTGAGCTCTGTTCCTTATCTCCTTTCTCATGACAAACTTTGCACTACATTATAAACATAATAGGAGACAACTAACTACACCTCGAGATTTGAGAAAACTAGCTAAACAATTAAGGAGCCTGCTTGATGGATTGAATAGCTTCAAATTCAAAGAAGCTTAAATAGAAGTTCTACTTTTTCTAAAGTCTAGGCAACCAACCACCAATCTGTGTAGCTATAATTTTTGGTGGTTAATTTTTGAAATTGAGATTGATTGAAGTTGATGGAGCTTCCTAACTTGAATTCTTGAATTCGGATCATTTCCTTTGATTGTTACACTTGCAAAATTTTTTATTGAGTCCTTTGTAAGGCTTGAGACTTGATTTTCAACATCATGTTGCAACTTGAAACTTTGTTAATTTTGGGAAAAACAATTTGTTCACATCTTGTCATTCTATTTTTAGAAGTTTTTACTTTGGAACACGCCTTTTTACTTGTACCTAAATCTATTCTATGCTTAGCACCAACTTTCTCCCAAGATGGGCATTGGTTTTTTTGCAATCAATTTAATAAATTCTTGAACTATTGGCATAGTCTTTTACAATCAAGACATGCTAGATGAATCCTTTCATAATTTTATCCTCTAAAATTGTTGCAAAATGCCACACCATCATATAATGTGTTGAAACCACTCACTACCCAATGACTTTCAAATTGACTGACATGATTATTGGCATATTGTGACTTCTTACCACTAAATTTTGAAGTTCCAATGATTGGATTTCTTAGGGCTAGCTGAATTATTCATCTCATTGGGGTCAGAGCAATGCCTCTTAGTGGATTGAACTAGAAATTTGATGAAGGTGGAGTATGTACTTGAGCTTTGGAAACTGCACTTATCATTTTACGGTCAAGGTCTTCTAGACTGCATGGGTGCCCATGAGTCGATGGAATATGTCTATTGGAATCTTTAGGAATTCCCCTAGCTCTTTTGGCCTTTGTGTGGATCCCTCCCTAGTCTCTAGCGTGTTTTGCCCCTTGATCTGAAGTGTATTTCCATTATCATTATCTTCTTGGTTCCATGCAACCTTAATCCCAAGTGAATCAATTGATATATACTAGTCATACTCATACTCACTGTTATACTTTTGTTGGTACTTCTCTATCCATTTAAGGAATTTTCATGTTCACACCTATACGTGATAGACAATATTTGAGAATTCATCTCCTAATTGTGACATTCATTGTTATATCAATCTTTTTTGGAAGGAACCAATAGGACTGACAAATGTGTTTAGGAAAAAAAAGCTACCTGGTTCCATACCTACTCACACTATCATCTTTGCATTTCACTGAGCAATAAAAAGATTAGAAAGCCATAACATATCATTTATAGATACTAAAATTCTTCCCAAAAAGGATCAAGTAACAAACGAATCAATTCAATAGAGTTTCAAGTCACTTAAAACAACTATGAAGTGAAACTAATATATTTCCCATATGAACCCAATTATAAAGTCTTACTTTATTTAAGATAACCACAATGTTTAACATATTTAGGATTCAAGAACTCTATAATTCATACAAAAAGGAAAACATAATTACATCGTGTATTGAACATAAAGAACAACATCTCATCAAACAAGAGTGGAACTTTGACAGAAAGAATAGCTCATATTAAATAAATTCATCAACGGTCTACAACAAAACAAGCAAAGCAAATTCACAACAATCTAAAAGGTAAACATTTTAGCTACCATTGTGGGACTCCTATGTTAGCAAAATCTTATAGACTTTTGATCACCTCTCCTTGTGCTAGCCTTTTTCACACACGGACCTTGGATATACTCTCCTAAGATTAATCCCTATGTCCATTAAATTTTATTTGCATGAAGAAATAAATCCTATCCTACTTTTGCTAATATTTTCCAATGTTCTCTATTCCTTTGACATTCATATGAAACTTGCAGGTGATCAATGATATAAGATAGCTACTAAAAAGAAAAAATTTAGAACTAAATGATAATTTTCTTATTTACTGACTTCCAGAAGTTATTCCCTTCAAATACTCCCTATAGAATATGGCTTTAGTGGGGATCACTATTATATCTTTTGATTATTTTACCCAATTAAGTAAGGTATCTTTTAATGGCAAAATCTTTGAGATAATCTCCAAAATGGAGCATGTATCTCTCTTTCCAAATCTTCCATAAAGTTTATCCTCTAATAAAATTCCAAAGGGCTACCAAAAATCCCATTATCTTGTCTAGGATAGCTTGTTTTTAGGAGAGGACATATATTTAGATTTGTTGGCACAAAGTATCATACCTTTTTACTCTTAAGACAAACATAAAAAATATATTTTATATATTCTTCTTTTCTTTAGCATCTCTTACAACAAAGGGGTGTGTTAAGCAACCTCTAGGCTCTATCACTCATCTACATACTTCTATCAGGGATCCATAAAAGAAGCACATTATTTATCTTGTCAATAGGTTCCATAGTGTCTGAAGCTTAAAATCCCACTTAAGCCAAGGCCACTACATGCGTCATTTATACTTTAGACTATGGTTGAAATCACCTTTTTTCCTTAATATGGAGATCCATCAATGTTGTTGTCATTGCTCCATAACGAGACACTTAGGTGGGGCTCACATATATAATGCAGTGACCTCGAGTCTTTTCATATCCATCTTCAATCCTTCTTCTAAGAAAGCTCCAGCCTTCATATCTAAACATGAGACTATTGTTAATGTCCTCTTTTTTTATCCATTATTTTATTTCATAGCTCAAAAGATTCTTTAAATTGAAAAATTCTTTGAATCAAAGTGTCTTGGATATAGATAGATATCCTTTTCTAATAGGATGTACTCCAACAAGAGGGAACCATATGGATTCGTTTGATCTTGTGATGATTTCCCATTTCCAACTAGAAATTGCAAAGGCAATAGGGTTTCATAATTTTCTATGATTTCCATAAAGATAACACCATGTCAATTCCATTGACATAAACTTTAATGGGGGAAAAGAATAAAATCTTGATCTCATCGTTCTTCTAGTGGGGGGAGTGGGAGGTATTACTTGTTTTAACCCATAAATTGGAGTCATGACCACTCTTGGTTTGACCTAGCCTTCATCATCCACTTGGAAACCATATTATTTTCCATACCAATTATGTAGAGGAGCCTTCTAGTATTTGTAATTTAATATCAATTCTTCTAAGCATCCAATCGCAATGTCGAGTCATGGAGATCTAGAATCCCATCCGGATTCCAATAAGCTTGAAAATTTGTCCTCACTTATTGCTTGACACCCATGACTGAGAATAAATGGGTATGAAAATAAATGAGGATCTTTAGATCAAATTTTCCACGTTTGATCTTGGATCCAAAAGCAATATATGACATTTTGAGACATTCCCAAAATGCTTTTGCACATATTTGATCATTTCAAAGAAAAACATTAGTTCATCTGCAAACATTTTGAGAAATATTTGATCATAGCCATTGGTAAAGGTAATAACCCTAGCACACCCCCTAAGAACATGATCCTCCATCAAGCAATTGAGTCCATACACAAAGATAGCAAAGAGGAGAGAAGCTAGGGGCCACCATTGTCTAGTCGAGACAATCTTGGTATGATTTGAGCTTGTAATGTAGGTATTACCTTGATGAATTCGTTTTGTCCTTTATGAATCCAGTGTTGGAGAGAGTTCCTTATTAATTTTCTTCCAAATTCTTATCAAAGGCTTTCTCCTACTCTTTGTTTGATGATGAAAGGAAATCAAAATGCCTTAACTTTTGAGAACTTAGTCGCATGAAGATCAATCTAGAAAAAATATGTCAATTAGGCATGTTGTAGATCAATCTTTCTTAGCTAGTTAGAAGGGAAAAGGTAAACTGAGCTCATCTACTAGTGAGAAAAAGCCTGTTAATGCTATATTTCCAAAGAATGAAGATAAAGGTCACAAACAAAAAAGAAGAAATAGTTTTGCAAGTATTGCAAGGCAAGTGATCATGTCATTGAGAGTTTTCTTAAAATGGATAGAAAAGAGACAAAGAAGAAAGAGGCATAAATGATTGTTGCAAAGGTATTTACTCCTAAAATTGTGTCTGCTAATATTTTTTGGAATGAAGAATGGGCATAAATGCATCCGCAATCTAGGAGGAGTTGGGAGAATGATTGATAAAGTTAAACACACCCACAAAAAATTATCAAAAAGCAATGGACAAACTTCCTTGTAAAATTCACTTGAAAAACTTATGCAATCCAAATGCCAAAGGAACCAAGGACCTTGCCACCCCTTCCTATGGCACCTTTGTTGTACTCTTCCAAGCCCAATCTCTAGCATCAACAAAAGAAGGGGGTGTCAATGCCCCTAAATATCCATAGGAGCGAGTCTCTTACCACATTATAAGTACTCATGGCTATTTTGGTTCTTTTATCTTCCAATATGCTAGCTTCAACATTTTTTGTTCTCTACACCTAGTTTTTAAGATGCTTAGTTGGTCGTAGGTAACTGGCTCACTACCTTAGGTATCAACACTATGACATTGAACTTGAACGGTCTTAAGATTGCATAACTGAATGTTTAAAGCATATTTAAAAAATTCACATGTTCAACTCTAGCCAACCAACATTTGATAGATCATCTAATTTTGATCATTGTAAATTATCAATGGGGGTTTGGTTCATTAGCCCATCCTCATTTAGTCATTTAGATTCTTTCTAAATCCAACAAGGTCATTGGAGGGATATCCCTTTCAATTACCTTCTTTAATGTTGCATTTAACAACCCATCCAACTAAATTTCATGGCTCTACAAGTGGTTGGAAATCAAAGAAACAAAGTCTAATAATCAAGTTATGGCACTTGTAGGTCTAGAATACCTTGCAAGCATCATACACACTTATAACACTACAAACACATGCCTTGGAATGAAGTGGCATCACATGTGCAAGGTAGCATGAGCCCCATGGCCCAAAAATGGGAGGTTGAGAAAAGCTTGCAACCATCCTTGATAGGATTTGTGACCATGGAGACGTGAATGCGACTGTAAGCAATTGAGAATGTGACTAAAGAGTCATGCAACTATTAGCAATTTGTGAGTCCACAGTAAGTCATATTCGACAATAGGGATTTGTGAGGCACTACAAAGTTATATTAAGGATTCAAAGCTATTGTGAATCCTTGCAAAATGCTACCTACAAAGGAATAATGGACGTCTTACTTCCTTGGCCAACACATGAAACAACCTCGACAAGAAATCATAAATTTCTTCAAAGCTAGTTGAAAAATCATATCTTTGATGATGGCAACAAAACTCATGATAGTGACTTTGTGAGCAATCCACATCATGGGCTTTTGTTTGTGATGAGGTCCTAATTGTAGACGATGTACAACATTGAAAAATGTGATGATAACTTTTCTTCCAACAATGGATGAATTTGTGATTAGTTATTGAAATGTTCCACATATAAGTCATAAAAAGAGGCTAGGATCGCATATTTATTTTCATACTGGTTACTCCCCCTTTGACTGAATGTCTAGGGTTCAATACCCAGATATCAATTGATGTTAACTTGAGGGATAAGAAGGGTTCCCTAAATGTGTTTCAAATCTCATAGCTAAAGAGAGAGTAAGTGGAAGCCCAAACTTTTGCGCACACAAAAATAGAGAGTAGCTGGAAGACCACATGTAAAGAGAGAGTAGACGGAAGACCACATCTGAAGAGAGAGTAGCTGGAAGATCAAACTTTCACACACAATAGAACTCTCATAGTCGCAACATTCTCGTCCTTCAAGCAAAATAATTCCTATCTATACAATTATCACGAAGGAAGTGTAGGGAATGACGAAGAAGTTTTATGCTGGAACAATCTTCTATTCGACGGGAAGGCCATAAACAACCAGGAACAAAGTCTCACCCCACACTCGCACATAGTAGGATCTCTTATAGAGGCACGAAAAAGTTTAAAGAGAGCATGATTACCCATGTCTACGGTTTGATTCACATTTGTGTGTGTATAAGACCATCTTGCAACTAGACAACATTTGCTGCTTCAACAAAGCTTTGAAATACGATCATGCCGCCTCCACGAGGTGAGTTTCCATCATGCTTAATTATTTTTAATCTTATTTTCGGATGGAAGGCTTGAGGGAAGTTCTAATTTTACCTATTGGAGCTTCATGCTTAAAAACTCTTGATAGCGAAAGTTTTGTGGAACATAGTTTCAGATGATTTACCTCATCCAAAGGGGCCTACCAAAAACTTGTGAGAGGAAGAAGAGAGAGTTAGCTAGAGATTAAGTTTCTACTTTTACTTCTGGTGAACCTCAAACCCCACCTAGACAGAATGGAAGAAGGTAGTTCAGTTTAGGAACTCCTAACTAGAATTCAAGTTTTAATTGATCAGCTTGCCAATATAGATGTGTCAATAGAAGATGATGAGCTTGTGACTATCACTCTTAACTCTTTGCCAAGGTCTTATATGTCTTTGTTCTTTGTCTATCATTCATACAGTGGCTGCGTTAAGGAAGTTATAAAACCTCTTGTTACTGGAAGAACAATCTAGAATTAATATAGATTTACAAGAGTCCTTGAGTGACCTAGCTCTAGCTACTAAAGCAAAATGCAAGAGTAGCTAGAGTTCTTGCTCAAAGTCTAAGAAGAGTTCTAGTTTTGCCTCCAAATTTATTAAAGATCTTGATGATTTGAGTGATCTAAAGATTCAAAATTGTGGGTTTTTCTTTTATTTTTAATTTTAGTAAGAAAGATAAATGTTTCTACTATAAGAAACCTGGCCATTACATGAATAATTGCAATCTTAAATTAGCTATAAAAGAGATTCTAGAAATGCAAGAGATGATAATGAGGATGATTCATATATAGAAAAATAAGGTGATACTTTGAACACCATAGACTTTGATGAAGACTTTGATGAAGACTTTGTGTTCTCCATAGTTTTTGATGATTTTTCTTTGGAAAGATTTATGATTAGGTGTTTGACAATGTCCTACCTTAGCTTGATTGAGAACATTTTATTTGCAAAGCCAAATTTGATGTTTTTTTGTGAAGATAATGAGAATGTTCTAGTTTAATACTAATATCATAGTCCATCCACAACTTGTAATGCCCAAACTTTTTCACATGATTGTGCATTTGTTTTTGATCTCTATTCCCGTATTGCATTGTTTCCTAGTATTTTACCCATACATCTACAAGAATTGAAGAAAAGAAATGTATACATGATTGATATACATGATGATGATATTTTCTTAAGCTTTTTATGAGGAAAGAGAAATGTATACATGATTGATATACATAATGATGATATTTTCTTAACTTTTTATGAGGAAAGAGAAGTGTGTTTGAAGAAAAAGAAGAAGAATTGAAAAGTATCCATAGTTTTCTATGAAGTTCATCCTATTTGGACGATAGTTAGATATCTTTTTGAGAAGATGATTGACAAAATTCCTTGTGTAAATCTAATTTGAAGCTAGAAGCTTGTGAAAACTTCTTGAAACATTTCAAAGTTCAAGACAACTTGAATTTTAGTGACAAATTATTTTCCTAAAATCGAAGATAATTTCACCCAAGATCTATGGAACTTCTGTTTCATACTTTGGTTACATCTTTGGACTTCATATTGCAATAGAAAGCTTCTAATTAACTTTGAAGTATCTACTTGTGGAGAGGCTTATACCTCATTGGAAGTTTGTGAGAATGAGAAGATTGGGAAGATCTTCAACATTTTCCTGATACATCTTTCTACTACTTATAATAGGATAAGATGACAGGGAATTTCTAACAATTGCATCCCAAGCAATTAGTATTTAGGGGAGAATCGTTAGGAAACAATAATTTAATTGTGTATATTTTAGGTTAGATTTCTCAAATCATTGAGATATATTCATGAACATTTCCATTGGTTGTATCATAGGACAAAAGTAGATTTAGGTCATAAAAATGGTTATACAAGATAGTAAATGACTATATACTTTGAGAAATGAATCACGTGTTCATGAAGTGCTTGAAGAGAGCAATCCAAACATATACAACACTTGCCCAAAAAATTCCTATTTGACCCTCAAAAGTGAAACCCTAATTTTTGGTTTAAAAAAGTCGACAATACTCAAAAACCAAATTTGACCACTTAAAATGGGTCCAAACTTGATGATTAGGCAAATAAAAGCATACTATAAAAAATTAGAAGATCAAATACCTAATTTGCCACATCATAATTCTAATGCCATTTTATCAAGGACTTGACCTAGTTTTTGAGGAGCTATTATTGGAAAATTATGCGTGCTTATAGCTTTCTACATTTGGCAATATTTTTGCTTTCCTCAATACTATATAGGAACGTTCTATTGCTTCTCATTTTTATCATATTGAAAGGTGAGCTGCTCTCACATGCACTCTTGTAAGAGCGGTGGGAGCTGCTCTCTCTTGCACATGAGGAGAAGTTTCCTGCTTTGAACTTTTGAGGAGCTAAGAGGGGTTAGTGGGTCTTACACTCTTGGAGGACTTGAAGGATTTGTAGTGTATGCTCATACACTTGGAATCATACTCTCTTGATAGGTTGCTTTAGAGTTTGTTTTCAACTAAAGCCTTTTCATAGCCTCATCTTCCCTTATCCTCACTTGCTCTCTTTGGTACTTAATGAGTTGTGAGTTTATTTCTTCTTTAGTCATGGAGCATGTCATGATCTTGTACACCTTTATCATGAATGGAGCATTGTAATTTTTGACCATACTTTGTATCTTTTCTGTGTATGTCCTCTTGTCTATGAGTGTGCACTTTGTATTTTCTTGTGTGTGCTAGTGTTTATCTTGGCTAATACCTTGGGCATGTTGCAGAAGTAGTGTAATACCAATTCAATAGCATTGGTCAGGTCATGATCATGATTTTGTAGGTTAATTGTCAGATGAGTTTTGTGAAGTCCAAGCTTTAGGGTTTTTTGAGAGACCAGAATTAGGTCTGATAGGACAATTATCATGTAATAAAGAGCTAGGCATGAGGTTTTAGTTGCATATGTTTTCGATGAAAATCTATTCGAAGTGTAGGTTCTCAGAAAAGCTATCGTTAGTGAAAGGCAGCTTTTTGTTTAAAATTTTCTTCACCCTGTTTTTTTCCCCCATCTGCCTTTGCTATTTGGGGGCTATGAGCCTTGTAATATTGTATAAATAGACCCTTTGGCGGCACACATGTATTTCCATTCAGTATTTGTAAGGGAACATTCTATAGTTGTCTTCTGCAGTCTACAACCTTGGAGAAATGTCATTGCAAGTATTATCTCAATCTTTGCTATTTGATTTATCAAGGTGCCCATAATCTTATGTGCAAGAAAGATTTTATAGTATGAAAGAAGCACTCTATCCTTGTTATGAGAAGATTAATGCTAGTTTGTTTGAATAAGGGTGTCAAATCAGCAGGATGGAGAGATCTTTTTATACAGAATGTGAATCTGGTGCTCTTTTCAGTCATTGTAATGTATGTATATGAGATGTTACCCATTCATTCAAATGTAAGGGTATATTGTTGATTCTAAGATTGAACTGAATACCCTTTTTAATGTTAGATTTGGGTTCTTTACATCATCCCTAACCTCAATGGACATTTGTTACCATGTTATAATTTACGTGTGCGAACTCAGTAAGACCAGTTGGGCAAATTTTTCTTCCTCTACAAATAAGAAAAAGACCTCTAAAGTTCCATGAAGAGCATGCACATATCCGTTACCGCACATGCTCTGCTGAACTCCTTGTGTCTTTACATGTTTGTGCTTTTTTTGTATGCAGAACATTACTGCAGTGACCAGTCTGCGACATTATGACTTACTACTCTGCTTTTCATTTTTCTAGAAAGATTATATACAATGTTTGTTTAAATGTGTCAGTTCGGGACTTTCAAATTTTATGCTGTATTAGATAATATCCGATAACAGGTTTTGATTTAAAAAAAAATATATATATACATGCAGAACTTCCAGGATTTTATTATGATGCTGAGAAGAATCGCTATTTTCCTGTGAAACCTTATTGTTGTCCTAATCAAAGCAAGGTAATGTACATCTAATTTGGTATCTAAGCTATATTTTCTGTATGCATGCACGTTCATTTTTTATATAAATACTCACAAAAAATGCTTTATAGAATTACATATTCATAAAGAATTAAGCATTGGTAAATACAATAGATCAGTAAGAGCTGCATTTCCAAATTTAATCTGGAATGAGTTAAGCTCCCTTGTTTGATCATTAAGTTTTTGGATGAGCTCTGCTTGCATGTATGTAGTATGTATGCATGTATGTATGTATGCATGTATCATGTATGTATGTATGTATGCATGCATTGTATGTATGTATTTATGTATGCATGTATGTATGTATGTGCATGTATGTATGTATGTATGTAAGGGTTTTATCGGAAGTGCACTTTCGAACAGAGTGAAGCAGGAGGCAGTAGTATGGCGGACACCAGTTTTACTTCATTATGGAAGGACATTCAAGAAGACCTTTTTTCTTTAGAGGAGAAGCTTAATGCAAAGCTGAAACTTGTTGGTGAATATGGGATGCGCAATAAATGTGAATTATGGAGATTGCAGTATGTGGCATGTCTTTAAGCCATATCTGCCAAATGATAGAATGTTACTGACATTCAATGAGAAAAATCCCTGCCATAACTTTGAATGAGAGGCACATCTCATATGTATGTTCAGATATGGATTTTTAGACGAGATCATCATAAGTTGGTTTATGTTTTGGCTTTGATAGTTTTGAATCTTTTGGAGTGTTTGTTTGCAGATGCTTGTGATGAAGTTTGGCATGGCAAAGTCAGCTTATCATGCTAGAGATCTTAGCAAGTAGAGACAAGGGTTGGCAAACTGGTTATGAATGTAGCACCTTTCCTTGTGAGAATGCGTTCACAGACCATATAGATTTTGATCTCTATAGTCCTTTTGGTGGTGGATAATTGCTGACTGTGAGGTGTAAAGAGAAGAAGTCTAAAGGCAGCATTGAAGAAAGCTGCTGATTGAGAAGAAGAAGAAGATGAAGATCAGGTCATTGAGAGTTCACTTTGTCATCAACCTCTTTGTGTTCTCATGACATGGCTATTGTTCCAACATTAGGGGCTGGATTCTGTCAACGCTATCTACCCCATCGCACACCTTGGCCAAGTGGATTGTTCTTTTTGTATGAACATATTTTCTACATATTTGCACTCATGTAGGCCATCAAAGATTGGCAGTGATGAAGGTATGCACTTCATGGATAGGTTATTCACAAATTTCTTTACCGAGTATGATATCTTCCATTGAAAATCTTGTGCACATTACTTTCTAGTGACTGGTTAAGTCAAGAGCATGAATAAGGTATTAATCATCACATTACATAAACAAGCATGCTTGCAATTTTCTATTTCATGGGAGCAAACATACCTAGGAACCTTGTGGGGATACAAGACAAAAGTTAAATAAACTAATGCTGACAATGCTTCAAGCTTGTAAGGAGGTGGCCTTCTTTGAGTTCATCTTTGGGTCCTCTTGAGTAGGTACAGTTTGAGACACATATTTGGGAGCTATGGAGTGCACTCACTTGTTTAGAATATATGCCCCAATGGAAAGAAGACTACTCGTCGTATACATGCTTAAGATCACTCATTAGAAACGTAATAAAAAACACAACCAACACTTTAGTAATTTAAAGGTGGTAAAATCGTCCTTTGTCTCATGTACTATTAAAGGCTTTTCCAAAAGAAGAGTGAGAAAGCAGTCAACACCATGATGGGTTGGATCATACTTGGTAATGAAGATCGTACCTTAGGGTGCCTTGCGACGTGAGGCCCTATCTAGTGACCAACTACCTTTAGCAAATGCATTTAAGCTCAAGGCTTTATCACCAAGATGAAGTATAGTACACAATTGCTCTTGTCAGAAATTCTCTATCTTCTCTCTTTTTTTTATATACTTTCGCACTTGTTTTTTTCCTCTGTGGTAGGTAAAGCTTTTCCTATGTATGTGACTTCTTCTTTGTTGTACATAATGCTACCAAGGTTGTGTTGAAGTCTTTCCTCTTAAACACCCTTTAGGAGATAGGTTATTTTCATTTACTTCATTTTGTCTTCCATTCCTTTCTATCCTCTATGAGGCATGTTTACATCTTGATGCTAACAAAGTAGTTATTGCTACGATGGTCTTCTGATGTCATTTGGTGGTATTGAAAGCTTGCTACATAAGGTGAGCTCATCGCTATTGTTAACTTGGGGCCATTAGTTAACAAGTCAATCAATGTAACAATTGGAGCTATCTTTGAGTCCAAGTTTTGAGTCCAAACTCATGGCTCTTTAAAGTTCTCTAATGTGAAAGCTCAAATTTTGGATGGATGAGCACTCTAGACTTGGGTCAATTTAGCCAAAGGGTTAGAAAGGCCATGGATTGCATTGAAGCTATGACTTGGATGACATTGGAGATTGTTTCCCTATATTGAGTTTTCAATTTTCTATTCCTCCAAGCACTAGTGCCTTGACTAATGGCCATTGTTTCACCCCAGCCAAATCGACCAAAGCTAACCTAACTTTAACCAAGTTAATTGATTATAGGCAACCCATTTGATCCTATCCATGTCATGATTAAACTTGTGATTTTGAGGAAGCAACATAGCCAATGTTTGTTTTGCAATGATAGTCCACTTGGTTATATCTAGTAGGCCATGCAAACTCTTTTGCTTCATATCAACCCCATTTTGGGGTTGCTTCTCCTTAACTTTGCCCTTGAGCACTTATCAAATATCAATAAAATTGTAATTGGTTAGTCAAGCTCAACCTAGTTGGTCAACGAGGTTGACCAAGGTTTAACAAGTTAGGTTGACCAAGTTGTGTCAACTTAGGTTGAACAACTTGGGTTGACTTTACCATCTCCCCATTGATTGTTATATTTTGGAGATGTACATGCTTGGATGAACTAGTCAAATATCAATAAAATTGTACTTGGTTAGTCAAGCTCAACCTAGTTGGTCAACTAGGTTGGCCAAGGTTTAACAAGTCGGGTTGACCAAGTTGGGTCAACCTAGGTTGAACAACTTGGGTTGACTTGACCATCTCCCCATTGATTGCTATATTCCGGAGATGTACATGCTTGGAGGAACTAGAACTTCTTCGCTTGGGGGATAGCCAAGGTCTGAGTCCGTGAATCCTATGGGTGATTGTGGATGGCTAAATGAATAGAGGGATCACATAGAGGATTCTAGAGGATGACTTTGCAATGGTTATTAATAGGCTGGGAGGTGAGTCCCAGGGAGGTCATTCTCCACCTTTAGTATTAGAGCTTGAGAGAGAGATGGAGCAAGCGGGATGGTGATGGAAGAGGGAAAAAGCCAATCTTTTATGAGGATGGAAGTTCCTCTTCGATGGAGAGCATCATGCTTGTGATGGTGCAGCCATGGAGATTAGGGTCATCTTCCTCGAATGGCTTGCAGGTTTCATGGCTCGAATAACAAAAAAAAAGACTTCGTTTGTGCACAACAGTGGCATCATTAGAGCCATGTGAAGTCGGTCGATTGGCAATTCATAGGCAGGTACCTAATTTCATTGTTTATCAACAGATTTAGGCTGTCATACATTCACTTTTTGAACCCTCAACCTCCCACATCAAAGGCGAGTGTTCTATCCACCTTGCCATGCGGCCTGATGATGATGATGCTCATGTGTAGATAGTGATGTAGAAAGAGTAGAGACAGAGGCCGGTTTTCTTTTCGAAAATCTTCTTTCTCAGCTAGAGAAGAAGTTCGTTGGAGAAGGATGAAGAGAGATAGAGAAAGAGAGAGAGATATAGAAAATGAGAGAGTGAGAGAAGACAATATGAGAGAAGGATGAGAAGGAGAAGAAAGAAATGGAGAGAGAGAGAGAGGGAGGGAGGGAGGGAGAGGGAGAGGCAGAGGGAGGGGGAGGGGGAGAAAGAAGAAAGAAAGAAAGTCATATTAACGTCTTCTGGAGGCCAAACTTGGCCTATGAGACAAAAACCATGTACAAGTGTAGTAACCCTGTGTAGAAGATAAAATGAAATAAAAAAGTAGATCGCTACACAAAGCTATATAGGGCTGGAAAAGGCTGGGGAGACGTGACTCTGCAGATAGTGGCCACCTAATACATGGGGGATCCCAAAATGTGAGTAAAATGCCCTAGCTACTGGTGATGGGTGGAGGTGGGTGTAGTATGTGGTACATCGGTGGTGGTCTGAGTGCCTCCTGAAGGAAGACAACCCAGGGGGTGGTGGTACGCCTATGCTCCATCATGTGGTCGTAGGCAATCCTGAGATATCCTCCTGATATAGTCGTGGTCGACGATATCCGCCCATGCGTGGTCGGCGCCGTGCTCTCTGTGCTGCTGCCTGGTGGAGCGTGAGCCCTATAGATGGACCTCTCTGATGTAGCTCAACTCGTTGAAAGAACTGGGTAATGGTCTGCTGGGTACTCACCCGTGGCTGATGTATGGGCTGTAGTGACCGCTCTCTCGTCTCGTATGCTTCTGTGAGAAAGCGTCCCAAGCGTCTCTGGTCTCCCATAGTCATGCACAGCCAGAATGACTCCTCGATATGGAACTGTGCTCGTAGGTCTAAGTATGCTGGACATCTGATAACAAAATGCTCCTCACTCTCTACCTCTGTCTGGCATACTGGGCACCACCTCTCCTCACGGGGGACTCCCCTGGACCGACCCCTCTCAATCTCGAGCTGATGTGATGAAACCCGGAGCTGCCCAATGACGACTCGTAGGTGGTGGGGAAGGTAGATCTGCATGTATCTCGGAATCTCGATGAAGCCAGTGCCCTATATATGTAGGAAATGCTCGCGGTAGTAGAGCATTTTCGGTGGCAATGTACCCCTAGGGCTCACCCATGTCCTCTGTATGTATGTATGCCATATCTCTTGACGAATGATCCTATTCCTCTCTTGATGAGAGAGCGAGTAGGTGGGTGCATGAGAGAGAGAGAGAGAGAGAGAGAGAGAGAGAGAGAGAGAGAGAGAGAGAGAGAGAGAGAGAGAGAGAGAGAGAGAGAGAGAGAGAGAGAGAGAGAGAGAGAGAGAGAGAGAGAGAGAAAGAAAGAAAGAAAGTCATATTAACATCTTCTGGAGGCCAAACTTGGCCTATGAGACAAAAACCATGTACAAGTGTAGTAACCCTGTGTGGAGGATGAAATGAAATAAAAAGTATATCGAGACACAAAGATATATAAGGCTGGAAAAGGCTGGGGAGACGTGGCTCTGACTCTGCAGATAGTGGCCACCTAATACATGGGGGACATGCGAGTAAAAGTGTGAGTAAAACACCCTAGCTACTGGGAATGGGTGGAGGTGGGTGTAGTATGTGGTACATCGGGGGTGGTCTGAGTGCCTCCTCAAGGAAGACAACCCATGGGGTGGTGGTGCGCCGATGCTCCATCATGTGGTCGTAGGCTGTCCTGATGCGTGAGATATCCTCCTGATATAGTCGTGGTCGATGATATCCGCCCATGCGTGGTCGGCGCCGTGCTCTTTGTGCTGCTGCCTGGTAGAGAGTGAGCCCTATAGATGGACCTCTCTGATGTGGCTCAGCCCGCTGAAAAAACTGGGTAATGGTCTGTTGCGTACTCACCCGTGGCTGATGTGTGGGCTGGAGTGACCAATCTCGCCTCTCGTATGCTGTTGCGAGGAAGCGTCCCAAGCGTCGCTGGTCTCCCATAGTCATGCATAACGGGAGTGACTCCTCTATCTGGAACTGTGCTCGTAGGTCTAAGTATGCTGGGCATCCGATAACAAAATGCTCCTCACTCTCTACCTGTGTCTGGCATACTGGGCACCACCTCTCCTCACAGGGGATTCCCGTTGGACCGACCCCTCTCAATCTCCAGCTGATGTGATGAAACCCGGAGCTGCCCGATGACTACTCGAAGGTGGTGGGGTAGATATGTCTGCATGTATCTCGGAATCTCGATGAAGCCCTCTTCCGATATATGTAGAAAATGCTCACGGTAATAGAGTATTTTCGGTGGCAATGTATCCCTAGGGCTCACCCATGTCCTTTGTATGTATGCCATATCTCTTGACGAATGACCCTATTCCTCTCCTGATGAGAGAGTGAGTAGGTGGGTGCATGTGAGTCGTGCTGTAGTGGTGGTAGCCTGTCTATGTCAAAGCCGTGGTGGGCCAGCCAATCTCGTGTCTGTGCATACCATGAGGAGGTGTCGCCTGCTAATGCCATGTCCCGTGATGCCTGGAAAGCCCGATAAGCAATGCGCTCTGTATCCATGCTCCGGAGTCTGTGTAATAGGCATACTGTCTGGAATAGTGCCTCAACTAGCATCGGAGGTGCAGCGAGCTCTGCTCTAATGATATCATGTGGTACTGAAGGCTTGCTTCGGATAAGTTTGGAAATCATGAGGACCTGTTGCCTCTCTAATGCTGTCCATACTGATGTGGCTAATCCTGGTCCCCATATGGCTGCTCCATACATGAGGGCTGGTGTAACCAAAGTGTCGAAGAGCCACCCCTTTGTGCGGGGCTCTTGAAAATATGCCTGGTGGCACTGTCTCTCCATCAAGGCAAGTGCTGCATACCCACGTGTTATGCGGTCACGTGCTGCCTGAGACATAGAGAAGACCCGTGATGTTGCTGTAAATGTCACTCCCCAGTAAACATATGATCCGACCACCTCAATCGGTCCACCTGCTGCTGTGAACAAACTATGTCTGCGTACCTGCGCTTACGTATGAAAGATCATGACCTTGGTTTTACCAAGGTTCACAGATAACCCTCTGTGTGTGCAAAAGTCATCTAGGCCATGTAGATGCTGCTGTAGACCTTCTGCAGACTCTGAAACCAGTACAATGTCATCAGCGTATAGAAGAATATGGATAGTGGACCCACGTACCTCAATGCCATCACCCCCCTGCTGCTGTATGTAGTCCACTATCTCATCAATGTAGAGACCAAAGAGGGTGGGTGAAAGAGGGCATCCTTGCTTCACCCCGATAGTGCTAGCAAGTGGATGAGATAAGCCCCCCGGACATCTGACTCTGCCAGATACTCTCTCGTATAAGGCGTAGATCCCCCATATCATCTCCTCTGGAGCTCCGATATCAAGTAGTCGTCTGAAGAGTCGTCCCCTCGGAACGGTGTCAAATGCTTTGCGGAAGTCCACAAAGCAGCAATATAATCTCCTCTTCCTCACCCTTGCCTGGTCGATCAGGCATCTCAGAGTGAAGATGTGGTCAATGGTAGAGTAATCTCGTCTGAAACCTGCCTGTCCTGGAGCTCTGATACCCTTCCTCTCAGCGAGAGTACTCAACTCTGTCTCTAGTACCGCCCCATATAACTTGGCCAATATAGGGCCAATCATGATCGTCCGGTACGTAGTTGGATCCATAGTATCTCCTGACTTATGAATGGGCACTATGGTGTGCTCAGTCCACGAGTCAGGGAACCCTTCAACCAGTGCAAGGTTGAAGAGGTGGGCAATGAGCGGTGCAAGGGTCGTGCCTTCGTAGATGAGGTGCTCAGCCTGTAAACCGAAAAGGTCATGGGCCTTGCCATGCTGTAGACGGACAATAGCGCGTCCCACCATAGTGGGTGTGAAGAAGTCAGAGGTAGTAGGACGTGAGCTCTGTGGTCTGGGAATGGGGGGCTGGTCTGGGATCTCGTATAGGCTTTGTGCATAGCTATGCCAAGTGCTCGGGTCTCGGATGGGTGTCTGCTGTCTCCTCTCTCTCAAATGTCGCCATGCCACTGCACTGTCTCGACTCATGAGTAAATGATAAATGTCCCAGTATTGTCTCTTCTCCCAATCTCGTCGTTTGCGGCGAGTAAGGCTCTGCATGCGACATTGTGCCTGTGTGTGTGTAATATCTCCTCTATGCTCTAAAATGCGTAGGTGCTTCCGTAGCTCGCGGCAATCTACATCATACCAGCGGTTCTGAGGCATGGAACCTGTGCGTGGAGGGTGTATATATGTGCGGTGTGGGAAACTGCAGAGAGCTGAGTCATGTAGGATGGTGGTGAACTGTGATGTAAGTGTATCCAAGGGTGAGAGTGGATCGAGGGAGAGTAGGCGGGTGTGTAAATGGTGTGCATAAACGTGTGAGAGCTCGTGTGTGAAGTGTATCGTGATGTGTGTCTCAGTGGGTGAGGGAGAGTCTAATGGAATAGGAGATGAGAGTGTGAATGTGATAAATGTATGGTCAGCACCAAGTGGGCGTCGTCCAATAGTAAGTGAGGTGATGAGTGAAGCTCTAGAGGTGGTACCCAAAATGTAGTCCACTGTGCTCTCGCCTCCCCCGTGAGGGAAGCAAGTAAGGCCCCGTGCATAGCTATGCCAAGTACTCGGGTCTCGGATGGGTGTCTGCTATCTCCTCTCTCTCAAGTGTCGCCACGCCACTACACTGTCTCGACTCATGAGCAAATGGTAAATATCCCAGTACTGTCTCTCCTCCCATTCTCGCCGTTTGCGGCGAGTAAGGATTTGCATGCGACGCTGTGCCTGTGCATGTGTAATGTCCCCTCGATGCTCTAATATCCGTAGGTGTTTCCGTAGCTCACGACACTCTGCATCATACCAGCGGTTCTGGGGCATGGATCCTCTGCGAGGGGGGTGTACATATGTGCGATGTGGGAAGCTTAGGAGAGCTGAGTCCTGTAGGATGGTGGTGATCTGTGATGTAAGTGTGTCTAAGGGTGAGAGTGGATCGAGTGAGAGTAGGCGGGTGTGTAAATGGTGTGCATAAATATGTGAGAGTTCGTGTGTGAAGTGTATCGTGGTGTGTGTCTCAGTGGATGAGGGAGGGTCTAATGGAATAGGAGATGAAAGTGTGAATGTGATAAATGTATGGTCAGCCCCAAGTGGGCGTCGTCCAATACTAAGTGAGGGGATGAGTGAGGCTCCAGAGATGGTGCCCAAAATGTAGTCGAATGTGCTCTCGCCTCCCCCGTGGGGGAAGCAAGTAAGTCCGCCTGAACCTGGCCAACAGTGCATCCCGTTATATATAACGAGATGGTGTCTGCTGCCCAACTCAAGCAGGTGTCTGCCATATCGAGTGGCATCCTGGCCCACATCGGCTGACACTCTACTGGTGCTCATCTCCTCATAATCTGTGGAAGGTCCATGTCATACGACTCGCACTGACGTGACTGGGTGCGGCCATTGAAGTCCCCCATAAGGAAGACCTCACCAAGGGTGCTGTAATGTAGAATCTGATCTGATAATGCTATGTATGGTGAGTTCCTGTCCCGAGTCGATCCCCCAGGGTCCAGTCTTGCATATCTCGATCCACCTGGTGGAAAGTAGCATATGGCAATGTAAACCCAACTCTCTGGGGCTATCTCCATGCGGACCCACATGTATCGTGCTTCCTCATCTCTTCCTATGATATGGATCCGTCCCTGTATCTCCTGTCTAAATATGATGGCTACTCCTCCTTATCCTCGTGCTGTGCTCTGTCTCGTCGTGTTTCTGAATGTAGATTCCCAGTGAAAGCCGGCAATACGAGGTAGGCCCCATTCTGGGCTCTCATGGGTCTCTGTGATGCAAGCAAAGTCATGGGTGTCTAAGATCTCTTCCAATCGGTCTGGCCGTGTCCGAAGTGCTCCGTTGCAGTTCCATACCACTCCTCTAAGTGGTGACTCCTGGTATGGTGTTGCCTCATAGGCCGCGTATCCCTATTTGATAGGGCGTCCATCGATGAAGACTTTACTGTCACGGTAAAAAGCCTTCCTCCCCTCTCGTCTCGCCTGGAGAATCTGTGGCATACATGTCCGACGGTGCTCTATCTGCATCCTCGTGAGATCCTCATCCATATATAAAGCTCTCCCGGGTAGTCCTCGTAGTACTGATCGTCGTCGGAAGAAGGCAGTGCGTGTATCTTCCGAGCTCATACGGAGTATGAGTGCTCGTGGACGGGTCGTGTCTCTACCAACCCTCCATGCCTCTGTGAAAGGCATAGTCTCATATCCCAAGCGGTGGCAGAGATCAGTGCCATCTTCCTCTGGTGATGTCCCCTCTGGCAATCCTGTAATCCGCACATGTAATCGGCGTGTGTGTCGAAGCCTCTCTTCTTCGAGGGTGTCTTGGACTCTAGTGATCTCTTCCGAGAGAGAGAGAGAGAGAGAGAGAGAGAGAGAGAGAGAGAGAGAGAGAGAGAGAGAGAGAGAGAGAGAGAGAGAGAGAGAGAGAGAGAGAGAGAGAGAGAGAGAGAGAGAGAGAGAGAGAGAGAGAGAGAGAGAGAGAGAGAGAGAGAGAGAGAGAGGGGGAGAGGGGGGGGGGGGGAGGGGGGAGGGGGAGGGGGAGGGAGAGAGAGAGAGAGAGAGAGAGAGAGAGAGAGAGAGAGAGAGAGAGAGAGAGAGAGAGAGAGAGAGAGAGAGAGAGAGAGAGAGAGAGAGAGAGAGAGAGAGAGAGAGAGAGAGAGAGAGAGAGAGAGAGAGAGAGAGAGAGAGAGAGAGAGAGAGAGAGAGAGAGAGAGAGAGAGAGAGAGAGAGAGTCATATTAACGTCTTCTGGAGGCCAAACTTGGCCTATGAGACAAAAACCATGTATAAGTGTAGTAACCCTGTGTAGAAGATGAATGAAATAAAAAGTATATCGCTACACAAAGCAATATAGGGCTGGAAAAGGCTGGGGAGACGTGGCTCTGACTCAGCAGATAGTGGCCACCTAATACATGAGGGATCCATAATGTGAGTAAACACCCTAGCTATTGGTGATGGGTGGAGGTGGCTGTAGTATGTGGTACATCGGTGGTGGCATGAGTGCCTCCTGAAGGAAGACAACCCAGGGGGTGGTGGTACGTCTGTGCTCCATCATGTGGTCGTAGGCTGTCCTCATGCGTGAGATATCCTCCTGATATAGTCGTGGTCGATGATATCCTCCCATGCGTGGTCGGCGCCATGCCCTCTGTGCGGCTGCCTGGTGGAGTGTGAGCCCTATAGATGGAGCTCTCTGATGTAGCTCAGCTCGCTGAAAGAACTGGGTAATGGTCTGCTGGGTACTCACCCGTGGCTGATGTGTGGGCTGTAGTGACCGCTCTCGCCTCTCGTATGCTGCTCCGAGGAAGCGTCCCAAGCGTCGCGGGTCGCCCATAGTCATGCACAACTGGAGTGACTCCTCTATCTGGAACTGTGCTCGTAGGTCTAAGTATGCTGGGCATCTGATGACAAAATGCTCCTCACTCTCTACCTCTGTCTCGCATACTGGACACCACCTCTCCTCACGTGGGACTCCCCTGGACCGACCTCTCTCGATCTCGAGCTGATGTGATGAAACCCGGAGCTGCCCAACGACGACTCGAAGGTGGTGGGGTAGATATGTTTGCATGTATCTCGGAATCTCGATGAAGCCCTCATCCGATATATGTAGAAAATGCTCACGATAATAGAGCATTTTCGGTGGCAATGTATCCCTAGGGCTCACCCATGTCCTCTGTATGTATGTATGTATGTATGTATAGAGAGAGAGAGAGAGAGAGAGAGAGAGAGAGAGAGAGAGAGAGAGAGAGAGAGAGAGAGAGAGAGAGAGAGAGAGAGAGAGAGAGAGAGAGAGAGAGAGAGAGAGAGAGAGAGAGAGAGAGAGAGAGTTTATGTCTGTTAGGAGGCAGAACTCGGCCTATGAGACAAATCGATGTACATGGGTGTATCTTCTCTCTATCAGAGAAGATAAAAGTGCTGAAAAAGAAATTGATAAAGCTGATACATATCTCTGTGATATGCGTGTGGAGATACCCATGAAAGTGGGGGGGGTGTATGGAGTGCGATATCTATGATAGTCTATATGCAAAGGGGTATTACAACAAGCATGGGAATGCATCTGAAACGACTAAGTAGCTCCATCCTGTGCTAGTGGGCGGGTGTAAGATGTGATACATAGGTGGAGGTGGAGTCAGGGCCATCGTGACAGCTGCAGCGGGATCAGCCATCATCTGGAATCGTCTCTCCTCCATGACGCGATGGTGACGAGCCTCGATCTCTGCAATCTGAGGTCGGTGATGTCTCGGGGCCCGATATCCTCTAGCACGGGGTCGTCTCCTAGCTCGAGCAGTCTGAGCCTGCTGAAGAGTCACCCCTCTCGGTGTGTGGGCTGAGGGGGGGAGGGCTGCAGCACATCGTGGAATAAAGAACTCAGTGAGCTGACTCTGTCTCCCTCTTGTATGGGCTGCTACAGTAGGCTGGAGTAGGGAATCTCTGTGACTCTGTATCTCTAGTAGGAATCGCCCGAGCTGTCGCTGGTCTCTAGAGTCCATGATCTCTCGGAGGGTGGGCTGCCTTGTAAATAGAGTCCCGTATCTACCTCTGATGCCATCATATGTGCTACATTTGCATACAAAGTGCTCCTCATCCTCCATCTCTACTCTGCAAACCCTGCATATCCGCTCCTCTCTGGAAATGTCTGTGGCTCTGCCCATCTCAATCTCTAGTCTATGTGATGAGACTCTCAACTGGCCAATCGCTACCCTCGAGCTATGAGGCATGTAAGTATCCATGTAACATGGCCGCCGGATGAAACCGTCCGCTAGGATGTCTAAGAACTGGTCTCGATAGTGCAATAGTCTCGATCCCATGTGTGGTGTGTGCCATGTCTGACTAATGTAGAGCTGCCAAAGATCCTGTCTCAGCACAACATTCCTCTCATGACGAGAGAGGTGGATGTGAGGTGAGTCTGGGTCGTACTGAAAAGGCGGCGGCAATCTGTCCATATCAAGCCCATGACTATCAAACCATACTCTTAACTTGAGTGTACCAAGCTCTCTCATATCCTGACTCTGATATCTGTATAGATGCCTCAAAAGCTCTGCGTGCGAATCTGTCTGTAGGGAGCTCCCTCACCCTCTGAATAAAGAAGATAGTTTGGAATAGTGCATCTACTACCATGGGTGGTGCAGCTAGCTCTGCCCTGATGATGTCATGTGGTACCGACTGTTTCCCGCGAAATAGTCGCGAGATCATATGTACCTGGGGCCTCTCGTTTGCACTCCACTGGGTGACTGTGAGGCCTAGCATACATCATAGCTTGTCGGACTAGTGTGTCAAATAGCCACCCCTTCGTGCGGGGCTCCTGGAAGTGTGCCTGGTGACATCTCCGCTCTAACATGGCTAAAGCTGCATATCCTCGTGTGAGTCTATCGGTGGCTGCCTGTCTCATGCTGAAGGGGCCAGGTAAGCTCGTGAATGTGACTCCGAGGTAGACATAGGAAGTGACCACCTCAATCTGTCCACCGCCGGCTGTGAATCCTGCTCCATTCCTCACCAAGGGGGAGGTGTGGAAGATCATGACCTTGGTCTTGCCAAGGTTTACTGTCAAGCCCTTCTGTGTACAAAACTCATTGAGGGCATCCAAGTGGCGCTGTAATCCAATGGGTGACTCTGAAATCAAGACAATGTCATCGGCATATAATAAAATGTGGACAGGTGTACCTGCGAGGTCTGCACCCTCTCCTCCAGCTCGGAGAATGTATCTCATCGATGTAGAGACCAAATAGAGTGGGAGAGAGCGGGCAGCCTTGCTTAACACTGATGGTGCTAGCAATGGCCTCAGACATACCTCCTGGACACTGTACTCTCCCAGTCACCTGCTCATAGAGTGCATAGATGGCCCAAATCATCCCTGATGGTACTCCCAAGCTCTGAAGGCATTGGAAGAGCCTCTCTCGTGGCACTGTATCGAAAGCTTTGTGGAAGTCCACAAAGCAGCAATATAGTCTCTTCTTCCGCACCCTTGCATTGTCAATGAGGCAGCGCAAAATGAAGATGTGATCAATAGTAGAGAAAGCTCGCCGGAAACCTGCCTTGCCTCGTGCTCGTAGCCAAATTAACGTCTTTTGAAGGATATATTAACGTCTTTTGAAGGCCAAATTTGGCCTATGAGACAAAACCATGTACAACTGTAGTAACCCCTGTGCAGAAATAAAAAATGGAAAAGTACTCGCTACACAAAACTGTGTAGGCTGAACATGGAAACAACCACAGGATAGTGTACCGGGTGACGGAGAGGTAGTGGGGATAATGGAGAGAGAGAGAGATATTAACGTCTTTTGAAGGCCAAATTTGGCCTATGAGACAAAACCATGTACAACTGTAGTAACCCCTGTGCAGAAATAAAAAATGGAAAAGTACTCGCTACACAAAACTGTGTAGGCTGAACATGGAAACAACCACAGGATAGTGTACCGGGTGACGGAGAGGTAGTGGGGATAATGTAGTGGTGTGTGGGGAGATGTGGCTCTGACTCTGCAGATAATGGCCATCTAATACATGGGGGCCTAATGATGGGAGTGTATATTTATATCCTAGCTACAGGTAACGGGTGGAGGTGGGTGGAGTATGTGGTACATCGGGGGCGGTCTGAGTGCCTCGTGAAGGAAGGCTACCCAGGTGGTGGTGGTGCGCCTGTGCTCCATCATGTGGTCATGGGCCATCCTGATGCGTGAAATATCCTCATGCGTGAAATATCCTCCTGGTATAGTCGTGGTTGTCTGTACCCAGCTCTATGTGGTCAATGTCACGCTCTCTGTGCCACTGCCTGCATGGAGCGTTAGCGCCATGCCTTTGGAAGGTGGGCTCGTCTGATGTAGCCCATCTCGCTGAAAGAACTCAGTAATGGTCCGCTGTGGACTCATCCGTGTCTGATGCGTGGGCTGTAGTAACTGCTCTCGACGCTCATACACTGCTGTGAGGAATCGTCCCAACCTCTGCTGGTCTCCAATGGTCATGCATAATTGTAGTGACTCCTCGATATGAAACTGTGCTCGTAGATCTAAGTATGCTCGGCATCTGGTAACAAAGTGCTCCTCACTCTCTATCTCTGTATGGCATAATGGGCACCACCTCTCCTCTCTAGGTACTCCTCTGGTTCGATCCCTCTCGATCTCGAGCTGATGTGATGAAACTCGAAGCTGCCCAATGATGACTCTGAGGTGATGTGGTAAGTATGTCTGCATGTATCGCGGAGTCTCAATAAAGCCTTGATCTGAGATCTGTAGAAAATGCTCACGGTAGTAGAGCATTTTTGGTGGCAGTGTATCCCCTGTGTAGAAATAAAATAAAATGGAAAAGTACTCCCTACAAAACTGTGTAGGCTAAACATGGAAACCACATGATAGTGTACCGAGTGATGGAGAGGTAGTGGGGATAATGTAGTGGTACATGGGGAGATGTGGCTTTGACTCTGCAGATAATGGCTGCCTAATACATGGGGGGCCCAATGACGGGAGTGAATATGTATATCCTAACTATAGGTAATGGGTGGAGGTGGGTGGAGTATGTGGTACATCGGCGGTAGTCTGAGTGCCTTGTGAAGGAAGGCTACCAAGGTGGTGGTGGTGGTGGTGGTGGTGCGCCTGTGCTCCATCATGTGGTCATGGGCTATCTTGATGCGTGAGATATCCTTCTAGTATAGTCATGGTCGTCTGTATCCAGCTCTATGTGGTCATGTATAGTCATGGTCGTCTGTATCCTTCTAGTATAGTCATGGTCGTCTGTATCCAGCTCGTCAATGTCGCACTCTATGCCACTGCTTGCTTGAGCATTAGCCCTATGCTTCTGGAAGGTGGGCTCCTCTGATGTAGCCCATCTCGCTGAAAGAATTGAGTAATAGTCCGCTGTGTACTCATCCGTGTCTGATGCGTGGGCTGTAGCAATTGCTTTCATCTCTCATACGATGCTGTGAGGAATCGTCCCAACCTTCGCTGGTCGCCAATGGTCATGCACAACTCTAGTGACTCCTCAATATGGAACCATGCTCGTAGATCTGAGTATGCTCGGCATCTGGTAACAAAGTGCTCATCACTCTCTATCTTTGTATGGCATACTGGGCACCACCCACCTCTCCTCTCTAGGTACTCCCCTGGTCAGACCCCTCTCAATCTCGAGCTGATGTGATGAAACTCGAAGCTGCCTAATGACGACTCAGAGGTGGTGTAGTAAGTATGTCTACATGTATCGTGAAGTCTCAATGAAGCCTTGGTATGAGATCTGTAGAAAATGCTTGCGGTAGTGGAGCATTTTCGGTGGCAATGTATCCTTGGGGCTAATCCATGTCCTCTGTATACATGTATGCCATATCTCCTTGCGAATGACCTTGTTCCTCCTTGTGGGAGAGCGAATAGGTGGGGGCCTATAAGTCATACTACAGTGGTCGTAGTTTGTCTGTCAAATCCATGATGGGCCAGCCAGTCTCGTGTCTGTGCGTACCATGAGGAGGTGTCTCCTGCTAGTGCCATGACGCGTGACGCTTGGAAAGCCCGATAAGTGATGCGCTCTGTGTCCATGCTCTGGATCTTGTGTAATAGGCATATTGTCTGGAACAGTGCCTCTACTAGCATCGGTGGTGCAGCGAGCTCTGCTTTGATGATATCATGTGGTAATGAAGGCTTGCTTCAGATGATGAGTCTTGGGAATCATGAGAATCTGTGGCCTCTCCAATGTTGTTCATGCTGATGTAGCTAATCTCGGCCCCCATATGGCTGCTCCATACATGAGCATTGGCATAATCAGAGTGTCGAAGAGCCACCCCTTTGTGTGGGGCTCCTAAAAATGTGCCTAGTGGCACTGTCTCTCCATCAAGGCTAGTGTTGTGTATCCACGTGTGATGCGATCCGGGGTTGCCTGAGACATAGAGAAAACCCCATAGGCTCCTGTGAATGTCACTCCGAGATAGACATATGATCTGACTACCTCAAGTCCATCTGAGCTGATGTATGAAAAATCATAACCTTGGTCTTACCAATGTTCACATGTAGCCCTCTATGTATGCAGAAATCGTCTAGGCCACGTAGGTGGTGCTCTATACCTTCTACAGATTCTGAAACTAGCACAATATCATCAGCATATAAAAGAATATGAACAATAGTCCCTCGTACCTCAATGCCCTCCCCACCCTGCAGGCATATGAAGTCCGCTATCTCATCAATGTATACACCAAAGAGGGTGGGTGAAAGAGGGCACCCTTGCTTCAACCCAATAGTGCTAGCAAGAGAGAGAAGAAGAAGAAAAAAGAAAGTGTTTTTACGTCTATTAGGAGGCCGAACTTGGCCTATGAGGCAAATCTATGTACATGGGTGTATCTTTTGTCAATCGAAAAAGATAAAAGTGCTGAAAAACTGGTAAAGCTGATATAGATCTCCGTAATATGCATGTGGAGATACCCATGAAAGTGGGGGGTGCATGGAGTTCGATATCTATGATAGTCTATATGCAAAAGGGTAGTACAACAAGCATGAGAATGCATATGAAACGACTAACTAGCTCCATCCTGTGCTAGTGGGCGGGTGTAAGATGTGATACATAGGTGGAGGTGGAGTCAGTGCCGCCCTGATGGCTGCAGCGGGATCAGCCATCATATGGGATGGTCTCTCCTCCATGGCGCGACGGTCACAAGCCTGGATCTCCGCAATTTGGTGTCGGTGAAGTCTCGGGGCCCGATATTCTGTAGCACGAGGTCATCTCCTAGTTTGAGAGGTATGAGCCTCCCCTCTCGGTGTGTGAGCTGAGGGGGGAAGGGCTGTTGCACGTTGTGGAACAAAGAAGTCAGTGAGCTTACTCTGTCTCCCTCCTATCTTGGCTGCCCGAGTAGGCTTGAGTAGGGAATCTTTGTGCCTCTGTATCTCTAGTAAGAATCGCCCGAGTTGTTGCTTGTCTCTAGAGCCCATGATCTCCCGGAGGGTGGGCTGCCTTGTAAATAGAGTCTCGTATTTGCCTATGATGTCATCATATGTGCTACATCTGCATACAAAGTGCTCCTCATCCTCCATCTCTACTTTGCATACCTTGCATATCCGCCCCTCTTTGGGAATGTCTGCAGCTCTTCCGGTCTCAATCTCTAGTCGGTGTGATTAGACTCTCAACTGGCCAATCACTACCCTCGAGCTATGAGGCATGTAAGTATCCATGTAGCGTGGTCGCTGGATGAAACCGTCCTCTAGTATGTCTAAGAACGGGTCGGTAGTGCAATAGTCTCGATCCCATGTGTGGTGTGTGCCATGTTTGACTAATGTAGAGCTGCCAAAAATCCTGTCTGAGCACAACATTCCTCTCACGACGGGAGAGGCGGATGCGAGGTGAGTCTGGGTTATACTGAAAAGGAACCATATCAAGTCCATGACTATCAAACCAGACTCTAACCTGAGTGTACCAGGCTCTCTCATATCTTGACTCTGATATTTGTATAGATGCCTCAAAAGCTCTGTGTGTGAGTCTGTAGGGAGCTCCCTCATCTTACGAATAAAGCAGATAGTTTGGAATAGTGCATCTACTATCATGGGTGGTGCAGCTAGCTCTGCCCTGGTGATGTCATGTGGCACTGACTCTTTCTCGCGAAATAGTCGCGAGATCATACGTACATGTGGCATCTCGATCGCACTCCACTGGGTGACCGTGAGGTGTGGGGCCCAAACTGATGCAGCATACATCATAGCTGGTCTGATCAGTGTGTCAAATAGCCACCCCCTCGTGCGGGACTCCAGGAAGTGTGCCTGGTGACATCTCCGCTCTAACATGGCTAAAGCAGCATATCCTCGTGTGAGTCTATCGGTAGCTTCCTGTCTCATGTTGAAGGGGCAAGCTCGTGAATGTGACTCTCATGTAGATATAGGAAGTGACCACCTCAATTTGTCCACAGCTGGCTGTGAATCTTGCTCCATTCCTCACCATAGGGGAGGTGTGGAAGATGAGAACTTAGTCTTGCCAAGGTTTACTGCTCCTTCCTGGCCTCGTGCTCATAGCCCCTCAGTCTCTGCATATGAGTTGAGCTCTGCCTCAAGTATGGCATCGTATAGTTTGGCCAATTATGATGGTCATGTAGTTCCCCGGTTCAGGGTGTTGCCAGATTTGGGGACCAAAGAAAGGTGAAGAGGCTTTTGATCAACAAGAGAGTGTACAACTCAAGCCTGAATATCTCCAGTTAGCAGCCATCTCTTCAAACCATAAGAAGATTCAGCCTTGATCCATTTGATTTGTGAGGCTCTATCACATGATGAATTGTTTTCTAGCATCAAGCAAAAAATTCAAGAAGGGTAAGTTCATGAAGTAAACGAGTTCCAAGAAAATGATGGGTTACTATTCTATAAGAACCTACCGTACATCCCTTCAAGAAAGCTTAGGATCCAAGTACCTTGCAAAGTCATGATAACCTTGTAGCAAGACATTTTGGAGTGAATAAAAAGATAGAACTCATATCAAGGGATTTTTGGTGGTCTCAAATATGGAAGGAAGTCAAAGAATATATGTGAACCTGTGACACTTGCAATAGATCTAAGGTATCGTGACGTAAACCTCATGGCCTCTTGCAACCTTTACCTATTTCAAAAAGGCTATGCTCTTCATTATTTATGGATTTCATGATTCATCACATATCTACCAACGTCTTTACAAAGATGACACACTTCATTCCAACTACCAAGGCAACCACAAGTGCAGCCATTGCTAGACTTTTTCTTAGATACATCTTTAGGCTTCATGGATTGCCTGATGATATTGTCAGTGATAGAGGTCCACAATTCATATCCAGCTTTTGGAACAGTGTTTGCAAGCTTCTTGGTGTTCAAGTCAAACTATCTGCAACCAATCATCCACAGACCAATGGACAAACAAAACGGTTGAATCAAGTCCTAGAACAGTATCTCCGTTGCACCATCGACTATCATCAAAATGATTGGTTTGAGCTTTTACCCTTTACATAGTTTGCCTATAACAACAGTGTTCATTCATCTACCAAGCAGACTCCCTTCCCTTCTTTCCAAATTATGGACAACACCCAAGGATGGATATACAACTCTGAAATCATGTCAAGAACCAAGCTGCAAGAGATAAGGCCCAATATCTCATGGATATTCACAAAAAGCTCAAGGAAGAGATCCCTAGAGCTCAAGAACAATATAAATATTATGGAGATCAGCATCATGTTCAAAATCGATTTTATCACATTGGGGATAAAGTGTGGTTACGCAGAAAGAATTTGCAGACTCCAAGGCTTTCTGCAAAGCTAGACCATCAAAGATTTGGTCTGTTAACCATCTTGGTCGAGATTAATCGAGTCACTTTCAAGCTCTAGTTACCAAGTACTATGAGAATACATCCAGTTTTCTATGTGTCCATGTTGGAACCATGTCTGATTTCACCATTGAGGGAGGAGAAACTTAGTCCTTCACCACCTATCGAGATTGATGATCATGAAGAATTCGAAGTCGAGCATGTCCTAGATCCGAGAATATCCCATGGAAGATTGGAGTACCTTGTTCATTGGAAAGGGTACGATGGTGGAAAGGGTATGACATAAGTGATCACACTTTGGAACTTGCAGAGAACCTTTAGAGAACACCAATCAACGTTCAAGAATTTCATAAGAAAAATCCAATGAACCCGAAACCAGAGAACATGACCGCTCCTCGTGGAACTCGTCACTCGAGGGGGAGGTGATGTCACGGACAAAGGAAACCATCTTGAACCTTAGATTCCATGTGACCTTCTATATCTCATGATTGGTTCAGAATTCGGAGAAACTAATACTATTTTTAATTCTTATGTCTAGAGGTCATGTTTCGATTCGATGACATCATTGATGACATCGTCAATTCGTAACTTCCATTGATGAACCATCCTTGAAAACCTATATAAGGAGGGGTTGGCCACGTACATAGTCTGTCTTGCCACTGTCAGTCTTGGGAGCTCGATTCGTGATCACCAAGTAAGTACATTCGAAGTTCCAGTTCCACTTCTTGTCTTATTCCTTGTTCTAGTCTTGATTAGTCTAGTTCTTGGACATCTAGCCTTGTCCTCTTGTAATCTCGTAGTACGAGATCTTGTCTAGTTATTTCTTATATCTATTTCATCTCTTTGAAGGGGTCCTTATAATCTAGATACCTTGCTTCATACCTATGGTCTCGGGTTATGGGATCTCTTGTATCATCTCTAGTTGAGTTATCCATACTTATCAGTCCTGGGTTGTGGGATGTCTTGTATCAATTACATATACTTGTATTATTTTTCCTACATGGGTGATCTTGTAATCATAAGTATTATTCCGAAATCTTGTCTAGTCTAGTCAGAGGATACAATCTAATGCTCCTGTGACATATATATGTATATACATACATGTGTATATACACACACACATACATATATGTATGAATGTATGTATGTATGTATATGTATATGTATATGTATATATGTATGTATGTACGTACGTATGTATGTATGTATGTATGTATTTACGTATGTATGTATGTACGTATGTACGTATGTACGTAATGTATGTATGTATGTATGTATGTATGTATGTATGTATGTATGTATGTATGTGTGTGTGTGCGTATACAATGCACCTTACCCTCCCATGTCATTGTGTTCACGGACCTTATGCGCACCGAATGGAACGGATATGACGAATTGGACTTCTATGTCTCTAGCACACCTCATCTATAGCTTCATTGACCTCATTACGACCTTCATCCATTACATTTCTTCCTTGATAGTAGGGTTTGAAGCTTTCTACCTCCACGAGATAATCTTCTTTACATCCTGCACCCTCTGTCTTCTTATTCATCATTGCATTTGATTATTCTTTCACTAATTTTCTTATACATGCACTTCTTGGTGTTATCCTACTTGTCTCATGGAGTTGAGGGATGACTAACCATATGCTAAATCTTGCGATTTAGATTATACTAAATAATTCACCAATGTTGTCACAAGCTTTTTTTCTATGATAAAAACCTTAAATGAAGTCAAAAAACAATAGGGCCCATTCAAAAAGCTTGCGTATGAGAACTCATGACTTTCCAACTATTGGAAGGTACTTCTAGTGCTTTGCAAGACCTATTTTCTTGAGAGGAATTTAGACACATGGGCATTTTGTCGACACGCTTGTGACAAACCCGCATGGCTTTACCAGAATGGGTGAAGAGATTCTTTTCCACAATGTCTAAAGATATTTTGGCACAGGTCAACAATTTTCCACTCCTTCCCAATGGAAAATCATGTAGAACATGCCATAAGGTTGTCCATAACCTTGTGCTCTACTTCTAAAGGAACATATTTTAGACTCTCTATTATACTTTATTCTTTGTAGATCGACAAAAGCAATTGTCTTCATAAATATTTGGATTCGTGACTCATTATCGACTTCTTTGTACACAACCCGATCTCTTTGACAACTAATTAAAGATGTAGAAATTCATTGAAAACAAATGACTCAATTAACCGAAGCAACTTATCATTATATAAAAGAAGATCTAAAGGAAAAGGAGCAAAGGTATTCGTTGTGTCGATGAAATTTGATTATGTAGACAAGGAGGAGGAAGAGCTTTGATATGAATGAAATTTCATCATTGACACTACCAATGCATGTAGGAATTAGTAATTAAAAACTACATATAACCACCACAAGAAGAGGCAAACTAGTAGGTAGGTGTTTATAGGTGATGGGCTCTTATCGAGTGACTAAGGCTCCCTTTTCACCAATAGCACAAGTAGTTATCAAACAACTAGTTAGTTAGACTCCAATGACAGAGAAGGAAAAAGGAGCATCTCCTATCTAAGATGGAGAGGATATTAGTAATAGGTAACTTGTAGAATAATAGTTTATACTATAAACGTGGATTTCCATTTTCGCTCATGTACTCCTATGATATACTTCCATCAATGTACTTTGCTATGAGCAATTTCGTGTCCTTTGGCCACATTGGACCATGGACCACGTGTCTTGGACACTTTGGACCACTTCTTCTCGACTAGGTGAAGTGGACTACTTTTCTTTATTGGATCAAGTGGACCACCTTGTTAGATTAGATCATTCTAAACGAGGACCAAGTGGACCATCTTGTTAGATTGGATCACTCTAGATTGGGACCAACTTTGGATGATTGGATGAGATGAACTAGACAAACTGACAAGACCACACTAGTGTGTCGAAACTATATCAAACAACAATGGGAGAAATCTTTGTACTTATAATGAATTGAACTTGACTTGTGTCTGCTATAATGCACTATTCTAAACATGCTCTAGGTGCACTATTTTCATGTGCTCTGGTACCAATTGTTGGTTTTTAAGGCCCACAATCAATATAGAGACGAAATGAAATAGAGACATGAGAGAGAATAGACAAGACAATAGAGAGAGAGGAAGAAGCAAAGCTCCACATATATTTAATACATTCCAAAATATGAAGTACATGAATGTTACAAAGAATCATAAAGATCGCATTTAAATGCACAAATTTGCAACATATCTTCATAACTTCACAATCTCCATTAATTAATGATGATCTCCTTCAGGTATAGATAAGCTCCAAGGTCATGTCCTCCTTGATGTAGAAGAAGAAGAAGAAGTGCAAACTCTAGCTGCTGCCCTCCTTGTTGAAGAAGGAGAAAACCCTAAATCCAACTCCTCCAAGGTTGGAGAGAGACCTCTGCTGCGTTTTACGAGGTTGGTTTTTTTTTAATACATTTTTTGTATTTTTCGAATGATTTTGGCAGATAGTTGATAAAATATTAAAAATATCTTGCTTTTGAGTTCAAAAACTACTTTTCAAAAAAGTTTTTGACTTTGATATGCAATTAGGGTTTGACTTTGACTACCTAAATCTGCTCCAAATTTAGCATATGATATATCATTGGATACCTCTTGACTAGCACTTTCCAAATCTGAAGTATTTGACCATGGTTGACTTTTGTTTTGAAACTAACAAAACTGAAAAGATGTGCTATCCTTCTTGTGGAAATTGGCATTTCCAATAGGCGATCAACAAACTTCAAAGAATCCTTATCAGCGAGAACATGAGAATTCATAGACAATTGAGACCACCATCTAGAGGTGATCATGGATTGAAAGTCAGGGATTAGGGACATTGGGTGGCAATTGATATCAACTTTAGAGGATGATCAACTTTGAAATTGGAAGGCAATCCAAAGGAAAGATAGGTGATTAATGTACATGTACAAAGATACATGCAAGAACAAAGATACATGCAAGAAAAAGATCTTACGTGTGATAAGGGCATGCCAATTATACTAACCATCAAGCAATCAATGAGTGGCTTGGTAGATGATGGAGAGTATAGCCTGAAGACGATTAGCGAGAAATATTTCGTACGAATCGAGGGTCATCAGACTATATAAGTAGAAGGTGAACAAGTTCTATGATCCAAGAGCAATCACTGATGGAGAATGGGTAGACAAGAGTCAAAGACACTTTTTCAAGCAATAGACATACCAAGAAGCTTATGTGCAAGGAGAAAAGCGGGTAAGAAGATGAAGTAACGAGATTGGAGTTGTTAGGATTTTAGGTTTTAGGAATTCATTGTACATATTAATTTTTTAGGCTTCATTATACCACTCATTGTACATATTCATAAACATTCTAATTTGTTCATTGTTTAGGCTTGATTATACCATTCACTGTACATATTCATGAACATTTTGATTAGATCAATCATTAGGTCACAAGTAGAAAGTCAAATTAAGTCAAATTAGGTCAAAGATATGGTAAAAAATGATCATTTTGAGTGTCATAAAGAGATAGTTAGGAGATGGTTGAACCACACCCTTGATAGGTAGGAGATGGTTGAACTACACTCTAAGAGGGAGGATTAAGAAGTAGTCCTCAACCATGACTTGTGGGGAAAGTGGTTAGCCCATCATACTCCTAGCCAAGAGTTTGTGAGTTCAAATCCCCTAGAGATATTACATTGGTATCAGAGCTTAGGAAGTAGGCTTGGGCAAGGTGGATGGATTCCACAAATGTCATGGGCACCAAATGGCCTCTAAAAAGGTGTTTGGGCATCTATCATGTGAAAGGGTACTAAGGGTTTTGTGGATTGATCTCATTCCACATAGCTTGGCACTTCCCTATACGTGAGTGCCAACTCCTTGTTCACCACATCACTCCTAGGACGGATTTATTGCATAGTCACAGGGGGACGCGTCCCCGGGCCCTAGGGACGCCGGGACGCCGTCCCCCCATCCAAAAATATAGGGACGCCCAGCCGGGACGGCTGGCGTCCCGGATTTTTTTCTGTCACAAGGTACCGTCCCCGGGACGGAAGCATGTGATGACGCCAATTCCGGGACAGCTGTCAAAAAAATGACGAATTTTTTTTTTCTATTTTTGCCATTTGAAGTTCAGTTTTAAACATTTTGCTTTAGGAGTTTTTGGTGCCCATTTTAACTCTCTAGAACCTTCTTTTGAAGGCCCACCACAAGCATAAAAAGACCTCCTTGCTGCCCTTAAAAGTTCAAACACACATCCAGCTTTCAGCTTTCCCTCTTGCATCCCTTGTGTATGGAGGCTTGATTCATCTTGAGCCTTGGATATTCAGCCGCCCCTCCATCCTCTTATCCTTTAGGCCTCTCTAGAAGAGTGCTTTCCACAACTCCTCACTTGAGTCCTCTCTTCAAGGCTCAACACCTTACCATTTGGAGGTCTAAACCTTTCTCCTCTCTTTCCTTTGGAATGTAGGTCCTAGGAGGCTAGGAGCAGCCATTATGGCCTCTTTGTCCAGAACATACAAAAGAAAGAAGGTGATGTTGTCTTCCATATAAGTGATCGTTTGATTAGTGTCAAGTGATAACTTATAAGTCATTGTTCAATTTTTATCTATAGTGCCACATGTTACGATGTGGTTGCACACCACATGTTGTGTATATTTCACATAAAAAGACTTGTTGCACACCACATGTTGTGTATATTTCACTTAAAAAGACTTGTTTATTCTATTTTCTTGTTCATTTGTGTTCTTATAAGCTAAGAAAATAGATATGAATGGTATCTATTTAAAATTGACCTCAAAATCAGCATATTTTGAGTGCCGTCCCGGATTGGCGTCCCCGGGACGGTCCGGGTCCCGTCCCCGACCCTGGGACGTCATCGTTCCCGGGACAAGTCACCGTCCCCTGATGACTATGATTTATTGAAATATTTTGGTAGTGTGTGTGTGTGTGAACACCCTTAGGACTGCGGGGGCACTTTTTTTTCCTCTTTAGGAGGGTTTTCCCCGGGCTTGTATTTATGCCTATATCCCTAACATTCTACTTATCTTATCTTTATAGAGTCACTTGTAATGCACTAAGTGTTGTGCTCCAAGTTACTTCTTCTTCCTCGTGTGGTTTGTGTGCTTCGGTAGTGCTTGAACTCCAACGGTTCTCTTGCTTATTTGTTGAGGAACTCCACATTGTCCATCAAAAGTGAGATTTGAATTTTTAGATAAAGAAATAACAAATGCCTCCCATGACTTTGATAAAGTCACAAGCAAGAAAACGGCCTTCATTTCTTTGCCAGATTTTTGCAATATCATGTCCTTGACTTGAAACTTGATTAGTATGTTGTTGAAAGAAAAAATGTGCTTGACGGTAGACTTGGCTTCCTCCAAACAAGAACCCATGAGGTTCTTGATGAGGTGAACATTGTTTGCCAGTGTGATTGTTTAATAGGTTGTTTTTAGCTGGCTCCAAACTTTTAAGTTGGAATGTGGTCCTCGATGTCTCCAAGGACCTCATCAGAGACTGCCATATAGATGTGAGCATTAGCCAATGGATTTGCAATTTAAGCTTTCCATGCTACTTTGATGCTTCTACTTTGATGCTTCTACACATCCTTGCAGGTAAAGAGTGCTCTCCATCGTGACCTTCTATAGGTTAATTTGCGAATATTCCATTGGATCTCTTGAAATCAAAGTATGTGCTACAATGAAGCCAAAGGAAGTAGAATAACTGTCGTTCTCTGAGAAATAGGGAAAAGGGACGTAAAGCCTGTGAAGCACAGAAGAAAAAAGAGCAATCACAGGCTACACTAGGGATGAAAATGCATTTAGCCGAGCTCTAGTACTAGTTGATGAAAAAACGCAGTGATAGTTGGCTGAGTTAGGAGTTGAAATACTCAGAGCAGCAAGAGAAAAATGACATGCTGCTCCAGCTGGCAGTGAAGCAGTGTCAGTGAATGTGTGAGAAAGGAGCAACATACCAGCAGAAAAAGGAACGATGAAAGACTAAATAAGGAGAAGAAAAGATCCATTTCTCTTTCTTGGTAATCAAAAGGGGGAAGGAGGTGCAGGAATTTGTGGATTCAGTTTCTGACCATGCGTATTCTGCTGTCACTTAGTATTTCCCTCCTCAAGATCTGGCTTTCCATTTATCTTTCCTGGCTATTTCTTTTTCAGTTTTTAGTTCCACTAAAGAGGCATGGTGAAAGAAATCTGACTCTTTACTTGTGATATTTAGTGCACTTGTTTTTCTGTGATAAACCAAGCATATTATTTTGTTATGTACGGTTTTAGAAAGCAAAAGTTTCTCTCTTTTTGCATAGAAAATTACATAGCAGCTAACTATCACATGATATCAAGTTTATTGAGAAGAGTGAGTTTTTGTCTACAGAGTCAGCTGGGTAAACAAGCACCACTTGAGGAAAAAATTGAGTCAGAAATTATTCCAGATGTTGATAACAATGCATTGCAGATTCTTTTTGATCGAGAGATAGGGAATCCACATAGAGCAAGTGCTTTTCAGAAAGAATATATGAAGATAAAAGCTCACAAACCAAGGGTATATCATTGAAACTTTGCAGTCACTATCTGGCTGGTTTGAGGACTGTATATTGCATCATTTTTGGAAAAATATTTTTTTCATATATCAGATGAACATAAAGTTTTTAATCTCATGGGGAGTTTGGCACTCTGGGATGTTTATGGTAGAAGTATAGGCCTGTCTCCTAATCTAGTTTTAGAAATCATGAACGATGTTCTTTTGTCTCTTGGTGTCTTCCGAATAGTTTATTGGATTCAAGATGAACTCCAGTATTTAGGTCAGGATGAGCTTAAAACTTTGATGTAATGTAGAACATTATAAATTACAAAGCTCTGAAAATCAGTCTCTTTCTTCAAGATCCTTTTTTGGGACATCCAGTGGACCTGAAACCATCAACTGCTAAACCATATGCCAGTTACATATCTGGTGATCTTCTTTTGTCCAGAGCATGTTTATCTTCAGTATCTCCATTGTAAATGTTCCCTGTCTTGCGCTATTCTCACGAAGTATTCCTCTGTGCCCATGCTCGTTCTTATGAAGTCTCTGTAATAGATGCATGAAACAGGGAATTTTCTTACGTAGGATCTAGATTTGCAGGTCTGTGTCTGATGAAGCCAGCTTTGGGCTTTTTTTTACTTTAATAGGAGGAACAGAGACGGGGTTGTAGAGCACAAAATTGGAATAAGGCACGGAGGGAGGGATGTTTTTTTCAAGGTTTAGACTTTGCATTATATGTCTGCCCTTTTTTTGAGGACAAAAAGGAACCGTATTGTGATTAGTTCTGAATATTTGAATAAAATTGGGGTAGTACTGATGTTACTGATCTGAGAGCCCTCTTCTTTGTGATAGAAATGTACTATTATGGCTATTCATGTTTGAATGGATCTATTAAACAGGAAATAGTCATTGAGATTAAATTCTTTGTGATGGGCCATTTCCCGAGGATAGCCTCCATTTTTGTGGGGCATGTGCACAGAGTTCGAGGTGAGAACCTAGCAGTCGATGCCGATGAATTCAAATCACAGAGAGATACTCCTCCCAGCCGCGTGAGCTTCCCAAATAAGAACCCTCTTCTCACTCTCTCATCACCCATAATGGTAATGAAACATAGCCTCTCACATGAGTGCCACTTGGCACTCATGTGAGTGCCTTTCTCAACATAACTAAGAGGTCGTTCACACCTCTTCCCATGTTACATTTCCTTCCCCTTAACTCCATTTTTGTCTTCAAAAATGGTATTGGAAGGTTTGTGAGAAAGAGAGAATTTATTGAAGCACACTCCCACTATATCCCCATGTATCAAAAATACATGGTCATATCTCGGTGTTGTTTCACCGTATCCTTCCCCTTAAGAAGACTCTTGGGAAGGTAATCTAAAAGTGGGAAATTGTCTCCGAAGGGTGCTAACCTGCTCCCATGTAGCACTATCCTCTGAACTATCTTTCCCTTTACTAGACACTCTTTATATAAGTGACTTCGCGTCCGTTTCTCTCGAGTGCGTAGTATGGTCTCGTGGAATAGATTGAACAGAAATAGGCTCTACTACCTCACCATCTGGAATGAGGTTGTTAGATTCTCCTTAGCAAGCTTAAGCATTTCGTTCATCTCTTCCAAAAAGTCCTTTGCAGCTTGAACTTTTTCATTCTGCAATCCTATTGCATAAGGAGCTCTTGGTTGAAACCCGTACATAAGCATAAATGGACTATGCCCAGTGGAAGAGGGCTTGGCACTATTATATGCAAACTCTACTATAGGTAAGCACTCTTCTCGGTTAGTTTGCCTTTCATTTACATATGCTCGAAACATATCCTCTAGGATTTGGTTAACCCTTTCTGTTTGCCCATCCTATTGTGGATGCTCGGCTGTTCTCATGCTAAGTTTCATATCCAACCTTTTGAAGGCTGCTCTCCAAAAGTGCCTAATAAACTTCCTATGCCGATCAAAAACCATGTCTAAAGGAAGACCATGTAACCGGTATGGGTTTTCCACAAAAGGTCTAGCCAACTTAGGTGGCTTCACTGTATTACGTGTCAGAATATACCTAGCCATTTTGGTTAACCTATCCACAATTATCCACCCTCTCTTTGTCTTAGGTAATCCAACTATGAAATCCATGGAGATACTCTCCCATTTCCCATTGGGAATGTCCAATGGGTGGAGTAGTCCTCCAATCCTCAATCTTTCAGGTTTATTGACGTGGCATTTAGTGCACTTAAGTACATACTCTAGGACGTCCTTATGAAGTCCAAGCCAGTAAAACTGCCTCTTAACAAGATCGTAAGTCTTGTTGATTCCTGGGTGTCCTGCACTAGGTGTGTCATGACACTCATACAAAATGTGCCGTCTCATCTCAAGATCTCTAGGGACACATACCTTATCTTTGTATAACAGATATCCATCATGGACACTTGAATCCTTCTTGAGTACCCGTCGATACTCCATCCTCACTAGAAACCCGTGTATCACGATCCCCATTCTCTATGGCTTCTCAAATCTCGGGATATGCAGGATCAAGCCTACATTTCCCTCTAATGGACTCAAGTAGCTCACTAGTGATCTGAGTAAACCCAAGTTCATTGAGCATAGGCATGCAGCTAAGTGAATCAGCCACTACATTAAACTTTCCCTTCTTATACCTAAGCTCATAATCAAACTCCTGAAGGGTCTCTGCCCATCGGGCCTTACGACCTTTAAGGTCTGTTTGAGTAGAGAGCCACTTAATGCTCTCTTGAGCAAACAGTATCGTGACTTTGGCACCATACAAATAATGATGCCACTTCTTTAAAGCATGGACAATTGCATACAACTCGGTCTCATAGACGGAGCAATTCTTCTGAGCCAGTTTTAGTCTCTTACTCTCAAAAGCTACCGGTCGACCATGTTGAACTAAAACCGCTCCTATAGCAAAATCACTCGAGTCAATCTCAACTACAAAGGGTTTATTGGGATATGCTATATGTAAAAGTGAAGTTGTAGCAATTGCTAGCTTCAATTTCTCCATACTTTCCTTTTGTTCGTCTCCCCAATGAAAGGCTTTCCCTTTCCCTTTAAGCTGTTTCGTCATCGGTACAACAATTTTGGCATAGTTCTTAATGAATCTTCGATAGAAACTTGATAAACCTAGGAAGATCTGCAGCTCTTCCAGGTTCATGGGATGTGGCCATTCCATAATAGCCCTTACCTTTTGAGGATCCATATGGATTTCGTTTTGGGAGACTACATGCCCAAGGTATCTAACCTTTGTTTTGAAAATTTCACACTTTGACTCCTTAGCAAATAGTGAATTCTTCCTTAACACTTGGAATACTTTTCTAAAGTGTTCCAAGCGCTCCTGTTCTGATCCGCTATAGATGAGAATATTATCTAGGAAATCTACTACAAACTTCCCTAGATAAGTCCTTAATACACTATTCATGAGCTTCATGAAAGTAGAAGGAGCATTGGTGAGACCAAAAGGCATCGCTAAAAAACTCAAATTCTCAGATTGCCGAGCGAAATGCAGTTGCAATGATGGTATTGTCCACCCGTGTGCTCCCAATATGGAGCTTAGATGGGCGATCTAGACAGACTCTAGATGAAGGGCTTATTAGTGCGCAATGCTATATAAAGCTCAACCTTGCCCGTGCTTATATAGCTTTTACAAGGCGGTTCGGTATAGATAAATGTAGTCGAGAGATACAAAATAGCCGGTAAAATATACGATTTGACAATACCTCCACGACCAGAAGTCCTACCGTCATGGCCCTAGAGGCTAGGGGCATAGGCCCCCGAGACCCCGCAAAAGGGGGCAAACCCCCCTCTGCACTCCCCCCAATTAAGGTTCTATGGGGAAACCGCGCGATGCCTCAGGGCCCTTATTTTCACCTTAAATGGCAACCCAATGGCCTGGAAGTTTATGCCCTAGTTAACCTAATGGCTAGGCTCACAAAGATCACCTACAACCATCAATGGTCACACATAGACCTCATCTAACTTGGAAGTTAGGGTTCCACAAATGTCCGGGCTCATAATGGCTTCTCCTCATAATGGGGGCTTTACAACTTAGAGCACCATGGATCATTTGTGGTCACATGAGGGTGGAGTATTGAGCATATCTAATAGTCCCCTCTCTCAAGCGGTAGCCCTTTAGGTAAGTCAGTGGGAAAAACATATCTAAATTCAAACATAAGATCTTTAATACCTTTAACAACACACTCTTGTAAGAAAGAATAGTATGAAGTCCTATTTACATTTCTAGCATGAAAATATACATAAGATGAAATGTCTGTACAATGATCAAAGTCCTTACTATACAACAAAAGATCTCTTGTACATGTTGGAAATGACAAAGACTATACAACTCTAAAGATGAGATGAGAGGTGCACCAGGTACATCTCTCTCTCCTTGTAAACAAAATTTACTTCCATTTCTTTCAAACTCAAGGGTGTTGTTTTGGTAACTTCGTTTAAGTGTGTCTCCCAATTCCCATTCCAAATTGGATACCATAGTATCCCATATCTTCTTGTCTTCCCCTTGCATCATAGATACTATGTATTTATGTGCACTTGGATGTTGGGGAATCTTTAGCTTTTTGACCAAAGCATAGTTTATGAAGTTATGAGTGGCAGAGTCATCTATCATGACTTGCACCCTTGTCTCGTATACACTACCATGAAGTTTAACCAAGTCATGTTGTCCAAACTGGGGTGATCACAATGACTGAGTCAAACAACAGATGTGCTCAATATCCTTGTGCATCACCTCCACTCCCTCCCTTGCAGCTAGAGCTTCCATTAATAGGAAGTGTCTGCACTAGGTTGACCGCCTTTTTGCCGTTATCAGGGGCCGTACTACTCTCTGGTCCTCTCTTCTTTTCTTCCTTCTTCTTGAGTGGTCAGTTCCACTGTGAATGGCTAGGAGACAAAACACCTAAAGCACAGGTTCTCTCTCTCTTGGCCCTCTCAAACTACTCGAGAGGTAACCTAGGCCCTTGGGATCTTTGTTTCTTAATGAAGATTTTGTTTTTCCCTAATGGCACTTTTTTCTTGAACTTAGTTGTGCTAATAGGTTTGAGGGGCTGATCCATCTCCATAGGAGTATATTGAGGGTGGTTATGGTCCTCATAAATTTGAGCATATTTGATTGCCTCCTAAAACGTCTTTGGTGCATTTCTTCTTACCTCTCTCTTGATGGCTTTATCTAAGCCCCTTACAAACCCTCTTGTTCTCTAGAAGTCATCCAATCCTTTAAGTTCAAAAATGATCTCCCTATAGTGGGATATGTAGATTGTCAAGGGCCTACCTCTCTGGGTAATCCTATCCCACTCATCACAGTTCCTCTCTTCCTCATTCTCAGGAAGAAGCTCTTTCAGGAAAAGAGTTTCAAATTGAGCCAGTGAAAGGAATGGAAGTAAACTCAAATATGAAAGAAGAAGAGAAATATAATACTAGAGCACTTCCCTGATACAAAATAAAGCTCCCGAAGTGAAATCGAAGCGAACTTTGAAGCGTAAAGGCACTGATCTTCAATCCTCGCCAGGCCCAAACAAAAATTCGAAATGTCCGGTTGGTCCGAAGAGGTTCTACTCACCAAAAACCGGCAAGAACAATGCCAAAAACATATAACAATAGCCTCAAATGAGCAAACTGAGTCAAACTGAAGCACTTTTAATTTTTGCAAGTCCTCACCAGTCCAAAGTAGGTTGTCCAATACCTGTACTTTAAAAACATGAAGCTATTCCAAGTGAAAAAAGTCGATTCGGACGCCAAATGACGAAAAACTAGGCTCGGGAGTGGTCGCCTAGTTTCCGCTGAAGCGCTGCAGAGGAGTTTTGATTAGGCAAAACT
>CM035408.1:143497406-143502406 GCA_020310875.1 Ceratopteris richardii
GAAACTAGTCAAGTTACTAATCTCTAAACACTAGTATGACGAGATAATGAATCTTTTCAAAATTTATGGACTTTTTTGGAAACTGAGCAGTAAACCAGATGTAGAAGATATTAATCAGTGGCATGCATAACCACCCTTGCCGAATCCATTACGATCTGAGCACAACCTTACACAATTTCCCTAAATTCAAACGGAACTCTTTGCGACAAGTTTTGACTCCGAAGAAGTGGTGGACATTGTGGAACAATTTAGTCCTACGGTGATGGCATGCGAAGATTTAACCTTGTGAAGATCAGTTCGAGAATGGATGTCCTATGCGATTTTGGTGGATTTTCAAGTGATGACCAAGATGCTCATGTTAGGGCATTCAAAATTAATTACGGAGTTTTAGAAAGTTCTTCTAATATACAAGGCCAGAGTGTTCCAAGCCACTCTTATTAATAAAGCGAGTTGGTTAACATGATTTGAGCTGGACCACTTTTGAACATATGAAGGAGTCAAGGAAGCTTTCTAATAACGTTTTCTATAAGCAGCAAGTTGGATGCATGGTTTAATTATGCATAACTATGCTTGACATCGTGTTTGCGGTCTCTTAGATGGAAGGCCTATGCATTGCCAAGGTATCAAGCATTGACATGTGGTTAAGCGTATCTTTTGTTATGTGAGTGGTATCTGACTACTTGGATTGTTTTATCTCAAGAGGGATCATTACCGTTGTCGTCGAGATTTTCTCTCCTCTCTCACTTGTGAAGGCCTACAAAAAACATATTTGGTGAAGGTAGCCGGGATTCCCCGAGAAGTCCAGGATGCATCAAGGATGTCAAAGGAAGCTCACGTACAAAGTTTCAAAGAAATCAAGAAAGTCCATGGTAGCGGTCAAAGCTGGTCAAAGTTAGGAAATTAGGGCAAAAATTTCATTGTCTCCAAATTAGATGAAAATTCATATACTTGTAAAGATTGTCAAAGGCAGTCTATAGCCCAAATTTCAGCAGAAAATGGATTTTGTAGCACATTGATATGCTATGTTCATTTTGTAAAAATGTAATTTTTCTAGTTTGACCCTATAAATTCTTGTATAGAAATTTATGTTAGCCATATGGTTTGGCATGTATAAAGACCATATGTGGCTACATATTTGTACAAAGTTTCAAGGCTATCAGAGCTTCCTAGAGACCTTAATGCCACCTTGCAAGCTTCCAAATGTAGACAAACTTGTACAAGGAAGATTCAGATGGAAGTTTTTTTTTGCATATTTTTGAAGGAGTTCTTTGGAAACATAGTCCTACAAAGTCAAAGATCAATAATGAAGCTTTTCTCTAAAAATAGTGGCTTATCTTATCCAAAATGATGTAAGCACTGATCCGAAGGTCCAGATCATCCCCAGATCCAATGGTGGAGAATGAAGGCGCCTAAATTTCACTCCTTTACACTAGATTTGATAGAAAGAACAATTCCAAGCCATTGATTTGATTAATCAAATGGTTGTAATTGAAAGTATGATCCTAGAGTTGAGAGTTGATTTCTCTAGATCCAAGGGCCCAAATTCATTCAAAAAACTATATAGGCCCCCCTCCAAACTCCTAGAGCATCATTGTTAGGAATCCATAGGGCTCATGCTAGCTTACGATTTCCTTGAGACGATCACCCTCGGTTGAGCGAGTGAGGATCCAAGGTGGGCTAGTATGAGTATAGTACATAGTTTCAAATTTAAGTTAGAACTCCAATCTAGGATAAGCTCTTGAAACTAGCATCTCTATCTTGACTCACCCTCGGTGGAGCGCGTGAGTGAGTTAGAGCTGGTTTTAATGAGTCTTAGACTTCTTTAGTTACACGTTACGAGCCTAGACACATATAGGGTCAATGAAGTGGAACTCACCTTCTTACATATGACGTTCGGTTGAACTGTCATGGTTTGAAGGTTGGAACCGTCTTTGATCAGTAGACTGCTTAGCTTGACGTACCACGACGATCTTATACATGTAAGTTAATTCAAATCCTTTTAATTCATGTCACTTGTCACTTGTCTCTTCTCTCTTGTCTTTCAGTCTCGTAAGTATTTTTACATGTCTTCTATTTTCTTCTATGTTTGAGAAGGCTCTGTAGCATTGCGTTGAACCAGTGAGGATGTTTCATTGAGCTTGTGAGTAAACTCTATCACCATAATACACTTGCATGCATATAATCCATACATACCCATACATATTAATTAGTTTCTGAAAGTGTATAAGAAGCTCCAATATTGGACCATTCTTCCTTTCGAAACTGATTTATGTGTAAGGATTCCATCTATTCTCGTCATGCATACATATCATCCAAAGAAGACTATGCATATGGATTAGAATTAGGAAGTGTTTAAGAAGCTCCTTCAATGGACCATTCTTCCTTCCAAATTTGATTCGTGTGTATGGTTCTCTTTCATTCTTATTAGTCATGTTCATAAATCTAACTTGCACTCCTACAATCCCATTCCCATAATCATTTCAACATCTCTCTCTTCTCCATACTCAACATTAATTTCACTTTCATGTCTTTAAACCTTCGAACATTCATTAGCTTCATACATCCTGTGTGTGCCACGACCGGACCCGATCCACCCGGATTGCGATCACCTCCACACCGTGAGATGTGTGTGTGAGAGTGAGAGTGAGAGTGAGAGTGAGAGTGAGAGTGAGAGTGAGAGTGAGAGTGAGAGTGAGAGTGAGAGTGAGAGTGAGAGTGAGAGTGAGAGTGAGAGTGAGAGTGAGAGTGAGAGTGAGAGTGAGAGTGAGAGTGAGAGTGAGAGTGAGAGTGAGAGAGAGAGAGAGAGAGAGAGAGAGAGAGAGAGAGAGAGAGAGAGAGAGAGAGAGAGAGAGAGAGAGAGAGAGAGAGAGAGAGAGAGAGAGAGAGAGAGAGAGAGAGAGAGAGAGAGAGAGTGAGAGTGAGTGAGTGAGTGTGAGTGAGTGAGTGAGTGAGTGAGTGAGTGAGTGAGAGTGAGAGTGAGAGTGAGAGTGAGAGTGAGAGTGAGAGTGAGAGTGAGAAATGAAATGAAATGAAATGATATATTTACGTCTTCAGAAGGCCAAAATGACCTATGAGACCAAAAGTTACAAAACTAGTGAATCTGATACAAAATCTGAGTACCAAAGGAAGTAGTATTGAAAATGAAAGATGTAAAATAGCTGGGAAAAAGCTAACACCAAGACTAATACAACAAAGGGCTGATACATAGGAGGGATGTGCTGATATACAAGGCTGGAGATCTATCCTCATATGCACTGTGGGCGTCTGCAAAGTATAGCTCGAATCCTCCGCTGCAGTCTCCGTCGATACTGTGTAGCACCTCTCACTCTCGGTCGTCTAGATCTCCCTAGCTCCAGTGCTCGGTCTATGAGAGTGCCAGTAGTCGCTGTATGAGTGTGGACAGAGCTCTGTACTAGATGCTCTACTGACTGCTCCTCTAGCTGCCCAATGTCTGGTGTAAAGAAATCCGTAATCTGTCTCTGGGACTGTCTCCCTCCAGCTCTCCTCAGTAGAGTGTCTCTATGTCTGTGTACCTCTAATAGATATAATCCAAGACATCTCTGATCCTCAAAACTCATGACTCTAGATAGAGGCCCAAAACCCTCTCTGAATAGACAATGAAAACGGCCCCGTATCTCATAGTATACCGTGCAATGACATATGTAATGTAGCTCTGTCTCTGGCTCGAGGTGACATAGACGGCATATCCTGCTATCTGCTGGTACCCCTCTGAATCTGCCAGTCTCAATCTCAAGCTGATGTGAGGATGTGCGCAACTGGCCAATGGCACAACGCAAGGCATGGGAAAGGTGTGTATCCATATAGCTAGGTCGAGTCACAAACCCATCCGTTGTGAGGTGTAGAAGATGCTCTCTATAGAAAGCCATCTTCGTACCCAACTCCTGTGTAGGCTCAATCCATGTCCTCCTGGTGTCCAGCTGGATCAGATCCTGACGAATGAGTCTGGTAATCTCCACCCGTGTCAGGTACATCAGGGGTGTCTGTAAAGAGTACTGGAAAGGAGGCAGCCTGTCCATGGTAAAACCATGTGTCTGAAACCATGATGTCATCTGTGCAAACCAACATGATGTATCCCCCTGCAGGGCTAGCTGTCTGGATGACTCGAGGGCCAACCTCATATATTTATCTCTGGTAGTGTCCCACAAGCTGTGTACAAAGGAGACTGCTCTAGTGAGTGCCTCAATCTCAATAGGGGGGGCAGCTAGCTCCGCTCGAATGATATCATGTGGTACGGAGGCCTTGGCTCTAATCAGCCTAGAGATCATAGATACCAAGGGCCTCTCCATGGCTTTCCACCCATCTTGGCCTATAGAAGGTCCCCAAACCTGTACCCCATATAGCATAGTAGAGGCAACCAAAGTATCAAAGAGCCATAACTTTGTCCTGGGTTCCTGAAACTGAACTTGCGAGCACATCCTCTCCAATGCTCCCAAAGCTGCAGATGCTCTAGTCAGTCTAGTCTCCGCTGCTCTCCTCAAGGAAAATCTCGGTCCAGTGAATACTACCCCCAGATATGTGTATGCATCTGTATACTCCACAACCTCCTGCCCATATGTGAAAATCGGTGTTGATCTCCTGATCCACTGCGGGGTGGTGTTAAACACCATAACCTTGGTTTTACCAAGGTTTACATACAAACCACTATCCTCTGCAAAGCTGTGTAGAGCATCCAAGTGTCGTTGCATACCCTCTGGTGAGTCAGATATCAAAACAATATCATCAGCATATATCAGCAGTGGGATCCACGTCCCTGCCAACTCGGCCCCTCTATCACCCTGTCTGTCAATGTAATCAGACACCTCATCAACATACATACCAAATAGAGTAGGAGACAGTGGGCAACCCTGTTTCACTCCAATAGTAGAGTGAACTAAATCAGATACCCCTTCTGAGGTGTAAACTCGTCCCACCACTGATCTGTACAAAGCCATAATCCCCCACATCAACTCTATGGGTACCCCCATCTCCTGTAGTCTGCG
>CM035408.1:143507406-143647406 GCA_020310875.1 Ceratopteris richardii
CCATCCTGTACTAGTGAGCGGGTGTAAGATGTGGTACATGGGTGGAGGTGGAGTCAAGGCCGCCGTGATGGCTGCAGCGGGATCTGCCATCATCCGGGATCGTCTCTCCTCCATGGCGCGATGGTCACGAGCCTGGATGTCTGCGATCTGGTGTCTGTGAAGTCTGAGGGCCCGATATCCTATAGCACGGGGTCGTCTCCTAGCTCGAGAGGTCTGAGCCTGCCGAAGAGTCACCCCTCTCGATGTGTGAGCTAAGGGGCGGAGGGCTGCTGCACGTCGTGCAATGAAGAAGTCAGTGAGCTGACTCTGTCTCCCTCGTGTTTGGGAAGCTGCAGTAGGTTGGAGGAGAGAATCTCTGTGACTCTGAATCTCTAGTAAGAATCGCCCGAGCTGTCGCTGATCTCTAGAGCCCATGATCTCTTGGAGGGTGGGTTGCCCTGTAAACAGAGTCTCGTATCTGCCTCTAATGTCATCATATGTACATCTGCAAACAAAATGCTCCTCATCCTCCATCTCTACTCTGCATATCCTGCATAGCCGCTCCTCTCAGGGAATGTCTGTGGCTCTGCCTATCTCAATCTCTAGTCGGTGTGATGAGACCCTCAACTGGCCAATAGCCACCCTCGAGCTATGAGGCATGTAGGTATCCATGTAGCGTGGTTGCTGGATGAAACCATCCACTAGTATGTCCAAGAACTGGTCTCGATAGTGCGATAGTCTCGATCCCATGTGTGGTGTGTGCCATGTCTGACTAATGTAGAGCTGCCAAAGGTCCTGTCTGAGCACAAGATTCCTCTCATGACGCGAGAGGTGGATGTGAGGTGAGTCTGGATCATACTGAAAAGGCGGCAATCTATCCATATCAAGTCCATGACTATCAAACCATGCTCTAACCTGAGTGTACCAAGCTCTCTCATATCCCGACTCTGATATCTGTATAGATGCCTCAAAAGCTCTATGTGTGAGTCTTTCTGTAGGGAGCTCCCTCACCCTCTGAATAAAGGAGATAGTCTGGAATAGTGCATCTACTACCATGGGTGGTGCAGCTAGCTCTGCCCTGATAATGTCATGTGGCACTGACTGTTTCCCACGAAATAGTCGCGAGATCATACGTACTTGTGGCCTCTCGATCGCACTCCACTGGGTAACTGTGAGGCCTGGTGCCCAAACTGTCGAAGCATACATCATAGCTGGTCTCACTAGTGTGTCAAATAGCCACCCCTTTGTGCGGGGCTCCTGGAAGTGTGCCTGGTGACATCTCCGCTCTAACATGGCTAAGGCTGCATATCCTCGTGTGAGTCTATCGGTGGCTGCCTGTCTCATGCTGAAGGGGCCAGGCAAGCTCGTGAATGTGACTCCGAGAGAGAGAGAGAGAGAGAGAGAGAGAGAGAGAGAGAGAGAGAGAGAGAGAGAGAGAGAGAGAGAGAGAGAGAGAGAGAGAGAGAGAGAGAGAGAGAGAGAGAGAGAGAGAGAGAGAGAGAGAGAGAGAGAGAGAGAGAGAGAGAGAGAGAGAGAGAGAGAGAGAGAGAGAGAGGCTGAAGCCCATTGATCTTGGAAGGTATGTTACGTGTATATTGCCACGATTCACATCATCATGTGTTCAAAGTTCATAACTTCAGTCATCTTCATTATGGATGACGGTAATACCGTACTATGCGCATTGCAATGTTGCATATCATGTGACATATATGATGTATATCGCATGTGCATTGTGATTGTGCTTGGAAGTGTGCAATGTGCGTGCATTAATGATTCACATTAATGTGTTTGAACTTTGTGGCATGTGCATTTGAAATTTGCCACTTATGCCTATGACATTATGACACATATGTCACATATGTATGCATTCATGATGCATGTTTGATGTGTTATTTGTGTGTATGAAATTTGAATATTTAATATGTATTATGCATAGTAGTTTAGGAACACGTTCCAAACGCGTTTGGTACGTACGACATGTTCCGTACGGAACGTGCGTACCGTACAGCGTTCGGAACGTATTTTTTTGAGAAAAAAATTTTCTAGTTTTTTTTTGTCTGCTTGCATATTATCAGAAAGAGTAAACAAAAAGAGCAATAAATATTCAAATCAACATTATGGAGCACTACATATGGATCACATGGAGCACTAAATATTCAAATCAACATTTTGATCCATAGTCTTTTTATTTGAGTATGATCCATATTCAAAATATTTAGATTATTACAGAGTAATATTGAAGACAACACTTCTCTATTCTTATCGTAATGGAGCATATGGAGCACTAAATATGGATCATACTATCAGTGCATTCATATATATATATATATATATATATATATATATATATATATATATATATATATATATATATATATATATATATATATATATGTAATGATAACGTTCCATACCGTTCCATATCCCGATGTTTGGTACGGCACTACGTTCCGTACGCGTACCGTACGTGCCGTACCAAACGTTCCGTACCACCTTGGTATTATGTAAGGATTGTAATGTACTAATGCGTTATCATTTATGTAATATGTATGTATGCATTTAAATTTAATGTATGCACATTTGTGCTTATTTGCATGATACATGTGCCATGTATCATGTATGATCATTGATGTGGTAATGTATCAATTTATAAAGTCATGATTGAATGTGTTATGCATGTGCACACTGAATGTAGTATGTACAATGTACATTGCATTATATCTAGCTTGTAATGCGATATGCACACTGCATATGAGTCATAAATGATGACATATGTAATATGTATATAGTATATTGTTTATGCTTTAATGTAATAATAAGTATGCATATTCTATGTATTTAGTACTTATAAGTTATTACTAAATTGTAATTTGTAATGCTTAAGCCTTATATGTGGCATGTGTATTTATTATGTGCATGTGGTAATATTAAGTATGAGTTCTAAATTCTATTTTTTTTTTCATGACTCAATAGACTAAAGTTGAGACTGAACATTTAATATGGTATCATCATCGCATCAAGCTCATGAAATCTCATCCAAAAAGCATTGTTCATGGTCGTGGTGGGATGAAGTTGACGCACCAAAAGTCGGTGTTGGTGGGAGGCTAGAGCATGGGCATGCAAAAGATGTGGGTATCATTGAAGCGGTGGAATACATAAGGTAAAAGATCATCTTTTGCATGAAGGCAGTCAACAAGTGAGATTTTAAAAACGAGTGAAAGGAAGACTCTTTTAGACAAGTGTCGTGTTCTTGAGGCTATTTAAAAAGCAACCCGAGAATAGAGTTCAAAATATGTTATGAATCCAATGGTAATGTCTAAGGCAGCCTCTGTGAGAGTATCCACATCTCATTCAAATACTTTACAGGATTCACTATGTGCATCACAATTTGCACATCATCCTCGTGAAGAATGCACTCCTCATCATTTTCATACATCGATTCCCTCTCCATCATCATTTCATGTTTGAAAAAAACAAAGTACATTGGAATCATCTTGGAAATAGATTTTGAAGGAAGAAGTGGATAGAGCAGTGGCAAGGTACTTCTACCATGATCACATTCTTTTTGAGAAGCACGATAATTATTTCTTCTTTTTTATTTGGAGACTCGAGTATATATGCATAATCCATGTACATTGTATTTATGTATGATGATACAATGCATACATTATTTGTAACTACATATGACATTCATACATATTTATAATTTCATATTACGTGTCTTACATACATTGATTAATTGCTATATGTTTGCTTTTTAGGTCTCCATAATTCAAGGACGTGGTGAAAAAATTGGTATGGAGAGGCCTATGTGGCTCCCTTCTCAGAGACTTTACGCATAACGTTATTAAAGAAAGAGAAGAGGGCTGTGAAGACTGCATGCATTGTAGTAAAAAGTTCAAGAGAGAAAAACGGAGTATCTCTAATGTGAATGAATGGAGCCACGTGAGACGGAGATCTATCCATGGAGTAGTTGCCTACTCTAGAGGAGAGATGCATTTTCTTTCTTCCCATGATGCATCATGCACATGAAAAAGTGCAAATGTTCTTGCTTCAGAATGGACCACCTCCATAGAAATCGTTGGTCCATTAAATGTCGTGTGTATTATGACGGACGGAGAGGAAGCAAATATAGGAGCTTCCCATATTATTGAAATGTATCCACATATCACCATATCTTTTTGCATGGCACATTGCCTAAATAGTGTATTGAAGAATATTGGTTGCCTCTCTTACCATTGAGAAGGCAAATTAAATGGTTGCATTCATCTTGAATCATCAAATGGTAATTTATTATTCTACTTTTACTCTTTGAATGTTATCTTCTTATATTTAATTTTGGCATTTGCAAATTGAAATAGGTGCAAGCTGAATTTTCAAAGCACTCAAAACTTTCTCTATTTTAGAGACTCCCTTTGCATACAATTTTATTATGCTTCATAGATTATCTGCATGCAACGGTGACAAGGTGCTGTGTGTGGACTATTGCTTAATGATAAATTCGGATGTATGTTGGAGTCATGCACACAAATAGGAAGGGAATTAATTGAATTGGTTGAAAATGAAGCTTGGTGGGAGAAATTACACACCATTGATAAAATGGTGAAATCAATCATACATCTTCTACGGCTTGTAGATTTATGATCGAATTGGGAAAATCTATGAAACAATGGATTCTATGATCGAATCACTTAAAAAAAAAATTTCGGACATAGAAAGGTATGTTCTATTTTTTTATGAATTTTTACATAAATACTAATTACATTGTACATACTACATATATATGTCATCCATAGTATGTATGATATATGTATGTATTATGTATGCATGCAATAAATTTTGTTATTATTTTTGACTTTATGCATGTCCTTTTTCATAGGGTTGAAAAAATTTCAGAATTATGCATTTCACGATGAAATTCATATTACTCGCTTCTTCATGGAGCGGCATATGTATTGATCCCGAGTTTCAATCGGGAAAACAATATACTAATAAAGAGGTTATGGGTGGATGGATGAAAGTATTGGAGAGCTTAGTTCCAAATGATATAGAAAGAAGAGCAATACGGGATGAGCAAACTATGCATTGAAATGGAAATCAAGGTTTCCTTCATTCAGATCTTTTTTGTGTTGGTGGTGCTCTATGGTGGGAGGAATATGGAGTTAGCACACCAAAGCTACAAGCTTTGGCTATTCGTATCTTGAGCCAAACATGTAGCTCATCTTGCTTGGAGCAATTATGGAATGTTTATGCACATATTAGTGCAACAAAACGCAATAGAATTGGTGTTGAAAAGGCTATTGACTTAGTCTATGTTAGTTGCAATTTGAAGATGTTATCAAATGTAGATAAAGCTGATCCATTTACAGAATGGGAGTTGAAAAAAGATGATGTCATTACTCCAACTAATATTAGAGGAGGAGGAAAACATAGAAGAAGCGCATGATGATGAGGAGCATGTAACTAATGACATTGACAATCTTTTTGATCATGATGATCCATATGATGAGATCATACAGTCTCTTTAGTTTACACTTTCATATGGATTTTGCATTTTGACAATGGACATGGATTTTGACATTTGTATTTCATAACTGATGTGTTATGATTTATAGTTTATGGATGTCATTTATGATCATAGATTTTATAACTTATGACTGAATTTTGACATGTTATATCAATGTGGATATAAATTTAAAATTGTGGTTGAACTTTAAACTTTATAGAGTTTTTGTACATGTCTAATGATATATGGATATGAGCATTGATGAGTATTATGAATGAATTTTATATGTGATAACTTATTATATTATGGCTGAATTTAACATGTTGTATGGATATGTACCATGAATATATTATACTAGCTGAATTTTACATGCTCTTAACTTATTTATGCATTAATTATTGTTGGATTTCATATGTATTGAGAATCGAGATGAATTTTCAATTATGGCTGAAGTTTGAACAATGAATTTACATGTTAAGTGGATTGATTGAATTATGTTTTTTTTATAAAAATTATTATTATTATTATTATTTTTAATGGCTGAATTAAGTGCAATCTAGGCGGAAGTCAGGACCCATCTCGGGTCCTGTCTCGAAGCCTCCCTATGGACCATCCCCGTCCTTGTCCCCATCTCTGTTCCCGTCGCGGGACCCCGTCCCCTTCTCCCCTGCCTGTCTAGGGCCCCGCCTTGAAAACCCCCTATGGATGTCCCCGTCATGGGACCCGTCCGTCGTCCTAGGTAACTATGGTTTGAAGCTTTTTGCAAAGCTTTGGGCTTGCTTCCTTATGTCGATTGATTTCTGACACTTGCTTATACATGAGGGCCAGCTCCTTGTTCATCATATCACTCTCAGAGGGATTTGTTGATATAGTTTAGTAGTGACGTGTGTGAACACACTTAGGACCGCCCGACGCTTTTTTCTCTATTTAGGAGGGTTTTTTCCTTGGCTTGTAAATACGCCTATAACCTTGATGCCTCATTCATCTTTGTACATTTAGCTGATCATACAATCTTGTTGTGTTGTTCTCCAAGCTTCTTCGTCTTCATTGCGATGTTTATGTGCTTCCAGAGACTTCGAATTCCAACAAAAGTATGGTGTTGTTTGCTCTTAGTTATTCATATTTTCTGGTCTTTGTTCAAGCTTCTCTTTATTTGTAGTTTAGTGTTGTTAATTAATCTCATTGCTTGTTCAAAAAGGGTATTTATTCAAAAAAATAAAGAAAAAGAATTAGGTCTTTCTTACTTCATAACAAGTTCTTTATGGTTCTTCTTCTTTATATTTGTGCCAATTGGTCTTAGTGAGTTCAATAGAGAAGAACAACTTTCGAATCATTATGGTAGGTTTTTTCTGTTCTCCAGAGCGCATTGCTTATCGTGCTTTCCAGGCATCATTTGATATGGCATTAGCCGGCGATACCTCCTCATGGTATGCACAGACATGAGACTGGCTGGCCCACCATGGTCTTGACATAGATAGGCTACCATCACTACAGTATGACTTACAGGCACCCACCTACTCGCACTCTCATCAAGAGAGGAATAGGGTCATTCGCTAGGAGATATGGCATACATACATACAGAGGACATGGGTGAGCCCTAGGGATACATTACCACCGAAAATGCTCTATTACCGTGAGCATTTTCTACATGTATCGGACGAGGGCTTCATCAAGATTCCGAGATGCATGTAGACATACCTATCCCACCACCTTCGAGTCCTCATTGGGCAGCTCCGGCCTCCGGGTTGCATCACATAGCTCGAGATTGAGAGGGGTTGGTCCAGGGGAGTCCCCCGTGAGGAGAGGTGGTGCCCAGTATGCGAGACAGAGGTAGAGAGTGAGGAGCATTTTGTTATCAGATGCCCGGCATACTTAGACTTACGAGCACAGTTCCATATAGAGGAGTCTCTCCAGTTGTGCATGACTATGGGAGATCAGCGGCACTTGGGACGCTTCCTCACAGAAGCATACGAGAGGCGAGAGTGGTCACTAGCCCACACGTCAGACACGGGTGAGTACCCAGAAGACCATTACTCAGCTCTTTTAGCGGGCTGAGCTACATCAGAGAGGTCCATCTATAGGGCTCACTCTCCACTAGGCAACAGCACAGAGAGCACGACGCCGACCACACATGGTTGGATATCGTCGACCACGACTATATCAGAAGGATATTTCACGCATGAGGATAACCTACGACCACATGATGGAGCAGAGGGGTACCACCACCCCCTGGGTTGTCTTCCTTCAGGAGGCACTAAGACCACCACCAATGTACCACATACTACACCCACCTCCACCCATCACCAATAGCTAGGGTATTTTACTCACTCACATTATCGACCCCCCATGTATTAGGTGGCCATTATCTGCAGAGTGAGAGCCACGTCTCCCCAGCCTTTTCCAACCCTATATAGCTTTGTGTAGTGAGTACTTTTTATTTCATTTCATTTTCTATACAGGGTTACTACACTTGTACATGGTTTTGTCTCACAGACCAAGTTTGGCCTCCTGAAGACGTTAATATGACTTTCTTTCTTTCTTTCTCTCTCTCTTTATATACAGACTCCATTCTCTTTGTTCATCATTTATTTCTCTGTTTTTCTTGTTGTAAATCTATTTATATTATGGGAATTTCTTATTTTTTATTATTTCTAATAAAAAAAAAATCATTATTTATTTATTTATTTTTTTAAGCTTATATTTATTTTTGTTACATTTTTATATTGTTTTTTAGTTTATTTTATAATCGAAGGAAAAAAATTTAAAAATTTATTTATTTATTTTATTCGTTTGTTTTTTGTGGAAGGCTTTATCGTGGCTGAGTTTGCCCTTCACTTTTGGAAGTGATAGAGATTCAGCTACTGGTTTTATTAGAAGTATTTATTAAAAAAATTCTTTATCAAAGTATGCACTTACACTGGGACATTGATAACGTGAGTAGGGATGCCATAGGTTTTTGTCCAAGCTATGTATGATAAAATTTAAATTTTGATACTTCTTTCTTTGGACAGACATAGAAGGTGAAGATGGGCTTTTTGTTTTGTTTTCACTGTTGTTCATTTGTTCATTTTTTTAAAGGTCTTTATGTTTTTTCCATTTTATTTAATAGTCTCTCTTTTTTTTTTTAGTGTTTTGATCTTTAAATTCTCTATTATTCATTTACTTTTCTAATTTTTAGTAGTTAAAAATCCTTTCTATTGGTTTGAAAGAACTTTACTTACATGTATATCTTTTGAAGAAACTTTACTTGCATGTATATCTTTTGTTGATGTTGTTGTATGTTGGGTTTTTATTTACATGTTTTTACATTTATTTTTTTTATTGATTTAATACCATTTTGTATTTGCTTATATATTTTCATGATTTGCAGCTGTTAAAGGTAGAATTATTTCAGCCTACAAACTGATAAGAATGAGTTGGTACATAAAAGATGACAAGTAAAGTTTCAACTGATTGGAGCAGAATGATTGCAGCTAATCTGTAAAAGCTGGGAAACTTACTGAACATTTATATCATGTTAATCAGCAGATTAGCTTGTTCTGGTCTTACTCTGATACCCTTTGTTAAAGGCCCAGGATCCTCTCGTTAGTCTCACATATTTTCTCATCCATCTGCACTCAACATACATCATCCATTTATCATTAGTTTCACAGAGATATAATGTATTTGCAGAGTGGCATTTAATTGGTTGTATGGAATGGAGATTTAGCATGAGGTTTGCTTATATATCATCCTTCAACTGCTTATAGCCATCAAATATTAAATTGCAGAAATGGAATGACGTACTATGTTAACTGTCCTGACAAAAGAGCTTACAGGGTGTTAAAATGGGAAGATATTTTTTACTTTATCTTTCTGAAGTTTTCATTCCATTTAAGGCAGTCTAAGTGTAATCCTTTCCATTCATGAGCTTGATAGTTAAGAAAAAAAGAAAATAGTAGATTTTTTTGGGTCTCTGAAATCACACAAATGTGCTTGTTATAAATGGAGGACTGAATTCCAAGAAACTGGGCAAATAATACTTTAGTTAAAGTTCTTAAGTTTAACTGTTGCATCTTTATTATTTCTTTATATGTTTTGTGATTAACAATGATTTCAGCCTTCGGTAGATTTGACCTGTTGTTAATCAATGCTGTGTATATGAATGATGATGAATAATCTCAGTTTATAAGAGGTGCCTTTTCCAAGACAGTGATTTTTATTATAGAAAAAAGGGGATTCAAGTCAATCTTCTTAGTTTCATCTATTATGAATGCTTTTTTAACTTTGATCAGCCTGTTTTCTGTAGCTGCTCCATTGTTGCATCTTGAATCATGCTGATATTATGTATTGAGAAGTGATTTTTTGAGGCATGTGTGTTAATGACTATACCAATTTCATGAATCATAGATATGGTCATATGGACCAACATCTTGTGCTGATGGTGCGGTTGAAGAAATTATTACATGCATTCAAACTGAGGAGGGATTAAAAAGAGCAAATATTATTGTTTGGGGTGATAGCAAAGGTTTTCTTGGGTAAGCTGGAAAAGCTGTTGTTTGTGTCTTGATGCTGGTGTGAAATGGGATTAGCTACAAGATTAAATGCCTCTACTTCATTTTGTAGTGTGTCTGAAGTTTTCCGGCCTGGCTTTACTGATGATAGAAGTCCAATTGAGGAGCCCAAATGCATATTTCCATGTTCACAAGAATTAACATCGGTTTCTGCGTATCTACCACCTTGTCTCGCACCTGTGCACCTGAGCAGGAAGTCGAGCTCGAAAATAACTGCTATAAAAAAGCTAAAGACCATCAATGAAGTTGACAATGAAAGCCTCATGTATCCATGCTTGTTGGCAGCAAGGTTTTTTCACTTTTATCCAGGCCCCCTGGGTCCATGAATTACAAACTTAAGATCAGCGCTTGCAAGCTGGTAAACCTCGAGTAAAATGCTTTTTTTTTTTTTTTTTCATTTGCCCCTCAGTCAATACACTTCCATTTCAGTCATATTATGGTGAAAGGAGTGCTGTTGCAGTATCAGGAAACTATAATTAGAAGTGTGAATGTGATTGATACTGTATCTAAAACAAACATTTCAGAGGGAAATTTTTTTCAAATTTAGAAATGCTTATATAATCAAAGCTGCTTCTCCTTAACTGTGCAGCAGATATACAACTCTAGGATCTGGTTTTCAAGGGGGAACGCTTCATATCTTTAAGTGCTGTGATACTGATGATGGTTTTGATCAGCAGATTCTGTCAGCAACTTGTGCAGTCATGGATTGCAGTGTATGGACTGCTTCATATGCTTCACCAGAAAAGGCAACACTTGGTAAGGTAAAGCAATCGCGTTGAGTGTACACAGAGCACTTTTAAGGTAGGCTATACTAAGTATGCACAGGTTGTGCATGTCCATGTTTGGTGCCAGGCTCCAGCACTTTTGGGTACTAAGCTCTATCCTATTCCTCACAAGAATAGGCAACACTTAGTAAGGTATAACAATTGCATTATTTGTACATAATGCAGCTACAAAGTAGGCTACGGTAGCGGGGTCCAGGATATGTTTGTGAATGTCTCTGTTTGGTGTAAGCACTTTCAGTTATTGAATTGTGCACAAAAAAATGGACAATGATGTTGTAAGTGGGAGCATTACAAATTGACTCGATCTTCATGCTTGTATTTGTATATGATACAGAAGCATCTATGTGATACAATCTCAAATTTTTCATACAGATTTGCAGGGACTTTTTTCTTTCTTTTGGTTTATTTATTTATTCTTTTGACATTTCTCAAGTGTGAAATCACATTTTGAGTTTTTTAATTAAACATAGTGGCACGTATGTAATGCCTACCATTTATTATGTATGCAGTTGATATGTGTGCTCGCAGAATTGCCATATTGACCCCCTATGTTTTGGAATGCAAGAGATTACTTTTCTTCCAGGTAATTACTTAAAAAAAGAATGTGCGTCTTTCCCTGTTATAATATACAAGGCACTTGGATACCTTTTTCCATTGCCAAAAAAGCAAAACTAGGGAGAGGAGATTCAGAGTAAAAACCTTCCCTTACCTCACATGGAGGGATGCAGTTGGTTTGTTTTAAACAGGAGTCTTCATGTATAAACATAGCTCAGCTGCGATTAAGCTTCCTTGCTGTAGTTATGGAGGTTTTAATGAAACTACACAACATTTGATTTTGGACTATAGATGCACTAAGCTGTGCACTGCAGTGGCCAGAAAAGTCACTATTAGTGAGCAAGTGTTTGCTGGGAATCTCTAAATTAAAAGTTATTATTGGGATCCATGACCATCAAGCAAAAGTTGCAATATAGAACATGGGCCACTCAAGTGAAGTTCATGCTTCTTGGCTTTATTTGGTAAGCTTGAAATGCCTCTCTCCTTGAAAGGAAATGCAGAAATCGTATGATTTTAATTTTTTTTAATATTGTTTCATTCTCTAAAATACTTTTAGTTTTTTTAAAAATGATTTTTATTCCACAAAAAAAGTTTTTTTTTTTTTTTTTCCCTCAAGTATTTGTTTTGTGTTCTTTGGGGGAGGGGGGGAGAGAGAGAGACTAAAGGCCAATGTTGGCCTATGAGACAAAACCATATATATCGGTGATCCTCTCGATATCTCCCGAATAGCCATCCCTTGGTGTAGGGCTCCTGAAAATGTGCCTGGTGACATTGTCTCTTCATCAACGCCACTGCTGTATATCCATGGGTGGTGGGTTCACTGGCCCCTTGAGACATGGAGAACACTGAGGAGGTTGTTGTAAAACTCACTCCCAGATATACATATGATCCAACCACCTCCATGGGTCTGCTTGCCACACTGAAATAACTCTGTCTCCTCAACTGTGCCGATGTTTCGAAGATCAGAATCTTGGTTTTGCCAAGTTTTAGAGATACACCTCTATGGGTGCACAAGTTGTCTAGGCCATGTAGGTGATACTGTATATTAGACATTGGTCTCCAGAGACCATTCCATGTGTGTGTGGGACAAGGGCCAGCGGTAGCCAAGGTCCCTAGCTCGGTGGATATCCTAAGGTATTCAATGGTAATGGGATGAGTGTTGCATGGTGGGTGCGGACATCCGCACTAGACCATTCCAGAGTAGTACTATTTTGAATGCAAGGGGATATAATGGATGGGAGGAGAGTGGCACACACATCGTTCGCAAGTCTTATTTTCAAAGAGAGTTTTTAGGCAAGTCTCACAATTGGTAATAAGAGCCGCTTTGAGAAGATTCAAGAGAGAAAAATTCGACGCGAATTCGTGGTTTTTTTGCCACCTTCGAGTGGTGAATCATCACTTGCATCGGGTAGTGTGCTGAGTGCCGCCAATGGAGGTTGAGGGAGTGGCCATTATCATGGAAAAGAAGGTATTGAATCCGTGAGAGGAGCCACAGTCTCCCCTTTCCCCCCCAACCCCAAATGAGACCACGTGCCCACGACGACCCTCGACAATGTCCAGACCTCTGCGGGATGCTTGAAAGGATGGTCGTGCATGAGCACACCGCTCGGAAGGGAGTCACAGAGAGAACCTTCGTTTGCCTTGGAGTTGGGAGCAAAAAGGAAATCTCCACCTTTTAAATACCTGAATTTGGTGCTATAGATATCTCATGTGGGATTATTGAGAACTCACACGCATTGTTCTTGCCAAAGAGAGCTCCATTGAGGAGGAAATTCGAATTCGGCTCTTGTTTCATCATCAAATCCCCTTCACAAGAGTTTGTTGAGCATACTTCCACCAAAATGGTCATAACTCTCTCAATAATCAATCAAATTGTGTGATTCCACTCCCTATAGAATCCCCACTTAGAGAACTATCTTTTCAGTCACTGGAAGATGCCATTTGGACTCATCTACATACCTGTGCAGAGCTTTGAAGTTGGCTGTTGAATATAACTGTTTTTGACACTTCCAACTCCATTTTGTGCAAGGGGAGGAGTCCTTGAGCTTGGGGAGTAGTACTTGAGCATATGTTTCAAATTTAATAATGACATTAACTACCTGCACATACCTCTGTGTGGAAATTTTTAAACTATAAGATAAGTTTTCTCGTGATTTTTATGCATTTCTACTCTCTTTATGCACTGTTTTGCATTTAGAATAAGCGTATCGCATATATGCATCATATGTTTGTTTATCTCTGCATTTTGTATGCAAATAGGATAGTAGTATTTTCTTTTGCAAGTACCGCCAAGAAGACATAAGAACATTCAGTGTTCTTATCATTTGAATCCGTGTTGCAAGCACAAGGGTTTTTATACAAGGGCGTGTAGTGCCTTTTAGTCATATTGTATATATTGTATGCCCATCGACACATTTGCTTGAAAGTGTGTGTAGTGCACTTAGTAAAATTTTTTCTCATGTTCATTTTCTTGTTGAAATGCTTCCGAAATTTCAAAATCCTTACATGCATAAGCATAAAAGTAGAAAAGCATACTAAAAGTGTTCCTGTTTGTCATTTCTTTATGCAAAGGCTTGTGACTAGTTACTTTCTGCTGCCATTTTCTTATCTTACTTTAGGTGTACATTAACACACAAATTGGAAAAAAGAAAAAAAAAACATAGAACCATCAAAAAATAAAAAGAACTTCAATCTTTCCTAGTTATGGATTCAAGACCTTCTTCACCAGTAAGGATGACACGCACCTGGCTGATCACCTTTCAGATGCCATAGAGACCACGAGTGTTAGGATCTCAAAGCTAGAGAGCACACTTCATGACATCTTGGAGCACATATGTGGCTCCAAGAAAGAAGTAGTAGTGCCAGAGAGTGACTTGCCAGGAATGGAGTTAGATGCTCTGGATGAGCATCAAAAGATAGTAGTTCCTAGTGAGAGTGTTCTAGTAAGAGAAGCTAGATGGATCTTGAGCAGCCAATATATCACGGCTCTACTAGCGCACGGACGGCTTATGCTATTGAGCAGTGGATCAAGAAGTGGGAGCAGTGCCTCTGACTACGCCATATCGTGGAGGATAGGCATAAGGTTCAGCAAATGACTTATAACTTTATGGACGTTGCTCATAGGTGGTGGTGTAAGATCGAACAGGAAAAAAAAGAGCCCACTACATGGGAATAGTTAAAGTCTTGTTTTATAACAATTTTGTACCACTTGGCGAGAGGTCTAGAGCACTAGACACTTGGTTTTTCATAAGTTAGAAAAACCAAACTGTTCACAATTATGCGGATAAGTATATGAAGGTACTTCTTAAAGTACCCGACTCTATCCCAAAGTTTCTCCAAGTTCACAAGTTCATCTTGGGGCTTAGAGAAACTATCCGACCTCTAGTTATAAAGGAGAGGTATCACTCTTTGGCATAGGCCATAGAGATGGCTCTAGTGTATGAGGACAACCAGAGGGGCATAGGCTCCCAGGGCCAGAGATCCTGATGGACTAAGGTGAGTAGGCCGTTTTCCAATTCCACTCCTATCTTGACTAGTGCACAACCTCATAAAGAGACTAAGCAGGTGCACATGATCAAGACAATTTTAGGAGGAAAGAGAAAGGTGTCTGCTCTGGCTGAGAGGGCTTATAACAAGTCCATCCTTACCCCTGAGCAGAAAAAGAAGGCAATGAAGGAAGGACTATGCAATGGATGCTTAGGACAACCCCACTTTAAGGACTGTCCTAAGAAAGAAAAGCTAGCAACAACCATAGTCATAAATCCTACACTGGCAGCGAGCGATGTAGATGATAATTTTGGTGATTCCTCATCTTAAATATCATCTCCTATAGTGGCCATGACGGTTACAAAGAAAGTTCCTTCTATGCCGGATGGTTAGCTTTCGCCAAGTTCCTTCTATGCCAGATGGTTAGCTTTCGCCAGTGACACAAAAAGGATAGAACTCATTGTCATGAGAGGAGTCGTGGGAGAAAAGCCTGTCAAGGTCCTCTTTGACATTGGGTCTACGCATAATGGCATTAGTTCCCGACTAGTCAGTAAGATTACACTTAGACACTATGGAGTCCGAGTATGTCTACACAGTGGAGTTAGTCAATGGGAAGGGAACTCAGACATGGGGCCGACTAGTAGTAGCTCAACCCATCGAGGTCCAGTCCTACGAGACATATTGGACTTTGAAATAGCACGATTGACCCGTTTTGATGTAGTCCTAAGTAAAAAGTATCATGCTAGGAAACGATGAGTCATCGATTTTGCTTCACTTGTTTATCAGTTTGAGCATGAGGGAAGGCGATTATTGATCAGTGGAGAGCCAGATCTCCAAGAGACGCAATTGATGACTGCAACCAAGTTGCTCAAGATCGATTGTAAGTATATTTGTTTTCTTTATTTCGTGTACTCATTGTGTGTAGTGATGAATTCTTGCAGCTAAGGGAACTCTAGTTGGAATGCTCAAGTACTCTCAGATAAAGTAAGAGTAGAATTCCAAGGATTGTTTTTTAAGAGAATTACCTTCGGGTTCACCTCCTTGCAGGAATATTGAGCATAGAAACGAATCGGTACCGGGGGCGAGTTCGATCCTGGACCATAGTGTAATAATTTGCGAATTTTTTGGCAGAAATAAAATTCGTTTAGTTCTCATTGTGAATGAATTCATGTGGCACAAATTTTATACACCTTGGTAAATATATGATGTTTTTTATTATTGTCAATTAAGGATTAATAATGTTTGATGTTGTAACTTTTTATGAAAGAATCTTGTTAAGTTATAGGCTATAGCTCAATAAAATTCATGAATCTTATATAGGATTTAGATATATATATTTTTTATATGTAAAAAAATAAAATTCTCTCCATATGGATAAAATTCTCGAATTTTATTTCTGGTCCGAATGTAACTAAACGAATCATACGAATAATTTTCGAATTAATTCACACGAATTAACTCTCTCCTTCGTACTATGTGCTCGACCACCATTTCGAATTAGTTTGCAGGAGGAGAATGAAATCCGCAAGGTCGTGGACGAGTACTTGCAGAAAGCGCTGATCAGATCGAGCTATTCGCCCTTTGTAGCACCCGTTCTTCTAGTGAAGAAGAAAGATGGATCTTATAGGATGTCCATCAACAACAGAGCACTCAATAAGATTATCATCAAGCATAGGTATCCCATGCCGAGGATGGATGATCTCCTTGATGCTCTAGGTGGAGCAGTTGTATATAGTAAGATAGACTTCAAAAGTGGCTACCACCATATTAGAGTAAAGGAACAAGATGTATATAAAATTGCTTTTAGGACCCATTTTGGGCATTACGAGTATTTAGTTATGCCATTTGGTTTGACTAATGCACCTGTCGCTTTTATGATGTTAATGAATGACATTTTATGACCGTTTATTGGAAAACATGTTGTGGATTTTTTGATGACTTGTTCGTCTATAGTAGGTCTGTACATGAGCATGAAAGTCATTTAAGATTAGTATTAAATAAGTTAAAAAAAAATTAGTTTGTAAATCCAGATAAGTCTCAGTTGTTTCTTTCAAAGATAGAGTATTTAGGGCATGTGCTACCGAGTGATGGGGTTTGGATAGATCCCAAGAAGGTTTGAGTTATTCTAGCTTGGCCTACGCCTCAAGATGAGGGGAAAGTACGGTTATTTCTAGGACTTTCGGATTTCTATCAGAAATACATTTCTTCTTATTCATCAATAGCAGCACCTATGACGAACTTGCTTCAAGGCAAAGTACCATTTGCATGGAAGCAAGAGCAACAAGAAAGTTTTGATACTCTGCAGCAAGCTGTTTCAGAGGCTTCTATATATATATATATATATATATATATATATATATATATATATATATATATATATATATATATATATATATATATATATATATAAGTGGTAGATCCATAGAAACCATTTAAGTTGGAGACAAATACTAGGGGCATAGCCGTAGGGCCGGTCTTGAACCAAGATGGAAGGCCAATAGCTTTTTAAAGCAAAAAGTTTAGTGCACAATGCAATAGGCCAGTGCATGAATAGGAGTTTATGCGGTGGTGCGTGCTCTTAAAGTTTGGAGACATTATCTTTATGGTATAGACTTTAAGGTATACATAAATCACCATACACTCAAGTATTTTTGTAGTCAGCGAAATCTTCAAGGCAAACAGGCTTGTTGGGCTGAGCTCAAGGAGGAGTTTCACATGGAAATCGTGTATGGAAGAGGAAAAGAGAATATTGTAGCTGATTCATTATTACGGATAGTATATAGAATGAGCATTACAATTCTAGAAAGCTCATTGCTTCAAGATATAAAGAAAGCATAGGTGGAAGATCCACATTTCTTATAGATTATTAGAGCCATTAGTGATGACTCTATTATTGGAGACGAGGTAGTCTAGCAGTTTCCCCTAGTAATAAAAACAAGTCAAGTCCGTAATCCAATTTCTCAATGCAGAATGGAATAGTTAAGCGGAAAGGAAAGATTTGCGTACCAGATTCATAGGATGTTAGATTCACAGGACACTTCTAGAAGTTTGTATTTGACAAATTGAAAGTGTCATTGAAAATGAGTAGTGGTAATCATCAACATACAAATTGTTAGACCGAGAGGGTCAACTAGATTCTAGAGGACATGTTGAGAGCATATGTGTCTAAGAGGCAGACAAATTGGGATAATTACTTGCTATTAGTAGAGTTTTCTTATAACAATATACCTCATAAAGTGAACAGAATGTCTCCTTTTGAGCTGAACTATGCCATGAATCCCATTGCTTCCAATACCATAGGAATGCCACAAAAATTTCCTAGTGCTTCGGAGTTCCAACTTCTTGGCGAACCTGCAAGCAAATTTAGAAATAGCTAAAGCCAAGATGCAACAAGCAGACGATAGGGTAAAGGAATATGCTGACAAGAAGAGATCTCCTAGAGTGTGTGAGAAAGGAGATAGAGTTTATATTCAAGTGCGAGCTAGATCTTCTTCACTATCCACAGAAAAGTGTACTAAGCTTTCACTGAGGTTTTGTGGATCTTGGGAGGTACTTAAGAAGCTTAGTGATGGTGCATACCGATTAGAGCTCCCTCTAGATTGCAAAGTCCATCCAGTGTTTCATGCTCGTAAACTTAGAAAGTATATTTCGAGGGAGGATAATCTAATAGAGGGTATTGTTTCTTTACAGGAAAATGATAGCACATATCATTCTCCGTATAGGATACTAGATTAGAGAGAGAAATGGTTGAGAAACCGTGTCATCAAGGAGTATTTAGTAGCCTGGAGAGGATTACCACTTATACATTCTACTTGGGAATCAGAAGCTCTGGTTCGCAAGTGCTTCCCCTCATTGATCATTGAGGATAATGATCTTTAGAAGGGGGAGAGAGCTTTAGCCATTGATCTACAGAGACCATTGTGTGTGTGTGTGGGACAAGGGCCATCCATAGCCAAGGTCCCTAGCTCCGGGGATGTCCTAAGGTATTCAATGGTAATGGGGATGAGTGTTGCATGGTGGCCACATGTCAGCACTAGACCATTCTAGAGCATTACTATTTTGAATGCAAGGGGATATAATGGATGGGAGAAGAGTGGCACATACATCATTCACAAGTCTTATTTTCAAAGAGAGTTTTTAGGCAAGTCTTATAGTGTAGATCGTCTGCACACTCTGAAACAAGGACAATATCATCAATATATAAAAGAATATGAAGAGTGATCCCTTGTATCTTGACACCGTCACCACTCTGCTGTTGTATGAAGTCCACTATCTCATCAATTTAGAGACCAAATAGTATGGGTGAGAGAGAGTAACCTTGCTTCACCTCGATGGTGCTCGCAAGAGAGTTGGAGAGCTCCCCTGGACATCAAACTCTGCCCGATACATGATCATATAGTGCATAGATCATAGTTATTGTGTACGCATATGGTTTATTTTCAGTACGTATGAAAAAGTATGCGTATGTTTTCCGTATGGTTCATTCTGTACTCCATACTTCTTGGACATTGTCATTGAAAAAAATTGCTCTTCATTTTGGGTCTGAATGCATGCTGAATAGTGTATGCATGTATATATAGATACACACATATACATACATACATATGTACACTAGATACATACATACTTATTATATATATGTTATATATTTAAGTTTTAGATTTTTAGTACTTTTTTGCCAGAAGCATGATATCGTGTATGATATTTTAAATAAAATTCCATGCTTTTTTCATACTTTTATACCCGTATGCGTTTGCCGCATGGTTCACGTATGGAAAAACTATTGCATAGATCACAAAAGTTATTGTCAGGTGAGCACTAGATTGTGCTTCTGACTACAATAGACAAGATTTCAGTAATATGCTTCTGATTACAAGAATACCCATGTAGGGAAAATAGTACAAGAATATGTAGCTGATACAAGAAGTTCCACAACCCGGGATTGATAGGTATAGATAACTTAGCTAGAGATGATACAGGAGATCCCACAACCCGGGATCGTAAGTATGGAAAAGAGCTCTGGATTACAAGAACTCCCTTCAGGGAGATGAACTAGCTCTTTAGAAGGTGAATATGCTTTCCTTTGTCTATGGATGATGAGGCAACAATTTTTTTTCTCTACCTCTTGTGTTTGCTAGGTTTAATTTGGAGCAAAAGACTTCTCATAAGAAAACATATATCCTCAATCCAACGGTCTTGGTCTTGTCTTGGATACTTGCCATTGACAATATTCCACAAGTCCTTATAGCAAATTCATCATCATGAAACTGCACATTGGATAATTGGACATTCCATCAAGCTGATTATCTTGTTCCAATCTATATCTATAATTACTCATTTTGGAAACAAGCTATGTATGTGCATAAAGCTCTCATACCAAATGTAGGAAGTGAGGTAGGCCCAATATAATCACAACTATTCCCATGATCTTTTCAATACTTGAGCCTTAAGCACATACACATCTTGAACCAAATAAAGTAGATGAATGACCATAAGAAATAGATTAGAGAGAGAGAATGTAACAATAGCTGATTGCTACTCTTAAAATGAATATGCTTGATGAATGAATAACAATGCAATAAATATGAATGAATAACAATACAATGTGTTTAATATAGAAAATCTGAATGTAAGATTGAATGTAAGAGGGTTTTAGGTGTAAATGTACGAAAAAAGAGTGCCTAGAAGTTGTAAAGACGTGTGAGTGTGCTGGAAAGATGATAATAGGATTGTATATAGGAAATACAATCTTTGTGCTTGAATATGATGAAAATCTACAACTGTAACAGAGATTACTGTTGCTTCTTTGATATGAGCAGCAACAATACTTCTCCTTTTGAAGTGATAGGTAATAGAAACCTGGTACAACAACAAGAAATGAAGAAAACCTGAATCTATGCAGTCACTTATAAGATTCAGCTGGCATACACTCCAAGGTCTGTATAAGAGAAGAGGGTAACAGCAAATAAGCAAGAAAATCACCAAATACACCTGCAATTTGCTCCTAGGACAACTCCAAGACTTAGATCACATTTGAGGATGCTCAACTGTGAGTATAAGATGTGTTAGAAGTGACCCAAGTGGGTCTTTATGTATGATTTAAAGCACTCCACGAATTTCTTCACTAAAACACTCCACGAATTTCATTAATGTGCTTTTTATGAGTTTTGTTTAAAATTAATTTACTTTTGAAATAAAAGAACAAAACTCACCAATCTCTTGGACAATTATATGATACGCTTAAGATATGGTGCTTTCCTTGATCTAGAGAATGAGAGCTACAAAAAGATTTATTTCATTTTCGAAGAGCTTTACTGAAAATTAGGGTTAGAGTTTTGATGCCTTAAATGATCTCTGATGGTCAGTTGCTATATATCATTAGATGTCTCCTAGAAAGTGTACAAAATTTGCTACACACCTTGAAGATGATGAAGAATCTGTTTCTTCCAAGTTGAAGAAGACCATGTGATAGGACGTGATACTAACTTTGTGTTTATATGGATCATGCTAGATAAAGCAAAAGCTGTACGATGAATCTCCATAAAGCGTTTTCATAAAAAGCTATCAGCAAAAACCTTAATTAGGGTTTTTGCTTTTTTGGGAACCCTAAGATTTGAGGTTTTTGTGTGGTTTTTATGTAGTGATGTGGATTCACATGGACCATTGGAAGATAATATTCAGATTTGATCTTTGTTAATGTGGCATTTAACTTTTTAAGTAAAGAAATTGCTTTTCACATAAACCTAAAATTAGAGTTTTACTTTTGACTTTGATATTTGACCCAAACAAACAAGTATTATATGATTGGATAACTCTCATGTAGTTCTATAAGCATATGACCATCTTGTTGGTCATTTCCTAAAAATGGTACCATTTCTATCCATATTTGTGACGTAACTTTATCTTTTTGGTAAACTTGCAAGTAGGATCTCTGGTAGAAGGTTATCCTATTTGACACATTTTCTAATAATTTTGGCCTTCAAACACACTATTGGAGTAACCGTGCAAGCAATTTTGTCTTTTTGCAGTATTTTTTGTTCGGGTTAGTGTTTGCTAGTTCACGTGTCCTAAAGGTTACTATAGGTGTAGCATAACTCCACAAATATCTTTGTTCAGCTTTTTCATGAACCGATCATTTTTTTAAAGCCAAAGTCGAGGAACTAGCCAATGGCCATGGTTAAGAACAATGATGTATTCCTCTTTGATTAATGAGAATAAGTTAGATGGTTTCAACTACCCATTATGGGCATACATGATGCACCATGTATTGGTTGCAAATGGATTATGGAATAACATGATACATCAAAACGTGTTGAGCTTTCCAAGTTTGGTGCATATTCTATTTAGAATCTTCTTGCAACTCCGATTTCGACTCTCTCAGGCATCCCTAACCATTGAAGAGGAACGTCAAAAGCATGATTGTCCGAAATGACATCTCTATTGTTCGGAAATGCTACGCTAGAAATGGCCATCTTTGAGAACAAAATGCATTTTGTATTGACTTTTTCAAAAATTTTCCTTTTTTTTCAAAAGGAAGGGAAAAAAGTATCATCCACTGCTTGCATTCAGTTGTTCTCTCTTTCGTCTATTTTTGAGTGTTGCATACAAGTGTACTGTCCGAGTTTGCTAGCCTAATCTCCAAAGACAACAACTCGGAGCTTTCAACCTAGTAGCCTACAACAATGAACTTTAGGAATCAAGCCTTGTGAGTTGAAAGTTTCAAGTTCAAATAATGACGTGTATTTGTGTAAGGTATATCATTTATCACATATATGATATACATTGATATGCTAATAGCTATATTAATTTTTAGAATTTAGCACATGCCATGTGTATTATAATAATTTATATTATATATATTTTGTCGGAGGCAAGTTTTGATGCATTGTGTTTTTGTTTCTCCATTTTTGAAACTTTTGATGAGTCTGTTCAATGATGACTTATGAGTTATTAATATGACGTTTTTTTTTTTTTTTTTTTTTTTTTTTTTTTTCAAATTTCATGTTATGACTAATGATATAATCGCACATGGTGTCTCTACTATTTTTTTTTTTTTAATTTTGTTCATTTGTAGAAGTTTTTGATGGCATCAGATACCATTAGAAATGTTGTACCTTATTCGTCAGACATTGGTTAAATGTTAGAAGTCAGAGTCATAAACACTTTGGAAACAAGTATGACCAAGGATGCTTATAATACTCTTGCCACATCGTATCATAGAAGAAATGACGCTTGTGTTTCTTACGTTTGCAATCAATTGGAGAGTGAGCATATGAATGAAGGTGATTCTATGGAGAATTTCCCTACAAAGATCAATGATTTGAAGGAGCAATTGTTTGCTACATATGAATTTTTTTCTAACAGCTCAATTATGCATACTATTCTCTATGGATTGCTTGAATCATTTCAATGTTTTGCCTCTACTCTTTGATTGATGATGAAAGGAAATCTGAATGCCAGTTTTTAAGAGAGAGTTTTTGTTTTGTTGCAAGAGGATCAACTTAGGCAAAGTAGGTCAGAAGGGCAATGATAAAAGTGGCTTTTTTGGTAATTAGAAGAAAATCGTAAATTCTCCACAATTGAAGAAGGAAGAAAAAAGATGAGAAAAGTTGATAAGTGGAAACAATTTTACAAGTATTGTAAAGCCAATAATCATGTTATAAAAAATTGTCCTAAGCTTGGTACTGAGGCGGCAAAGAAGAAAGAGGTAGGAATTGCAGTTGTAGACACTTCCATTTCTAAAACTGACTTTGCTAACCTAGTGTAAAATGATGAATGGGCATTTATTAGACAATGTGTATGTGATCCACCATTTGATGATCATAGTATATCTGCTGTGGACTCAGATGATTGGTACTTTCACAGTCATGCAACCAACCAAATTACCTCTCAGCTGAATTTTTTCACTTCAGTTGTGCTTGCCCCTAATGGGAATACTGTCACGTGTGAACTACTCTTATCTTGTCATAAAAGTTGAAATCATTTTATTTACTAATGCTGATAATAGACGCATTTCGATCCCTAGCATGCTTGGGATCGAAAAGAATCTATTATCAGCATTAGTAAGTTTATTGATGAAAATTGTTTAGTTGATGATGCCTCTGATGGTGACAAAATCATTGCATTCTATATGCTATGTCGTGAGCTGTATAAGCGCACAATTTGGCAAATTTGTGGATGATCATGTTGTGCAGTTCAGGGTTTTCCACTATATCAGATGTAAAACTTTGGCATGCACATTTTGGTCATCTGAATTTTGTCAGTTTGCTAGGCTTGCAAAAATCATGCCTACAACTATGTGGAATCTTAGGCAATTTAGGAGGCAATGATGCAGGCTTCAGTAACACCAAGCCTTCACTGGTAACCTATGTGTGAGCTATGCAAGCTGCTTCTTGATTGGTAGAGGTATTAACAGTTGAACATGAAGGTTTTGGGGTCTGCATTGAGCAATTGAAGCTCTGTTTTATCAAAAGAGTAACTGTAAAGTTTGCTCAAGGAGGTAGCCTCCTTAGTCTCTGGCTTGTCTAGTAGTCCCTTGCACCTTTCTCTTGACAGCCAACATCTCCTCTCCTAACCTGCCAAATTCCATTGCCTTCTGTGCCTGCATAGACGAATCACATTCAAATATCAAGTAACACCCATTTGTTGATAAGGTCCACATGCTTCAGAGATTCCTGTTGTACAAGGGAATCATGGTACACTGGCTTTGCACATTAGCACAAAGTGGCAGAAATGTCTTCTCATATAGAGACAATTTTCAGATTTACACCGATTATTCAATTTGTCATTATTGGTTGTTTGGTTGGTAGATGGTTGCAGCTTGTAATGATGCTTACCTTTGTGTCAGTCAGGTTTGCAGTACCTCCTTATTGTCTGCTCTGACTCAGAGCTTCCAGCTCCTGCTTGTACCTGCCGCTCTGCATAATGTGTCATGTTAGCCTGTACAATGGACTGAATCAAGTTTAAGGACTCCACATGCATGAGCATTATATAGCCTGCCTTTGTTTCAAAGCTCAGAATGAGGATTATGTTCTTTGGTTACTTCTGTTATGCTTTCTGCAACATTACAATATTTTCTGTCTTGTCTTTCTCATTATGAGTTAACAGGCACCTCAGAATGAGGATTATGTTCTTTGGTTACTTCTGTTATGCTTTCTGCAAACTTACAATGTTTTCTTTCTTGTCTTATCATTATGAGTTGACAGGCACCTCAGAGGGAGCAGCAGTAGTTGAACTGGAAAGATCTGTTTTGCGGTGGTTGATTCGCAGCCAAAGTGACATTTTGTCCCAAGAGTGTGACCTTCAGGTATGGAAATTGTTTGTTCTATTGGTACTGTTCAAGATCTAGTTTCATTGCATACTTCGATTCCTCTGCAGGGAAATCTTGTTTTTTGTGGTTTCCGAAATGGATATATTTCAATGATCGACATGCGAGCACCATCAAGCATGCCCAAGAGAATGCCCTCAATGCATGATAGATCAAATACAACATCTTCGGTGCTAACATTTTCAAAAGCAAGAAGCAAAAAATCAGAGAAGGGAAACAAAAACTTGATACATGCCAAAAAAGAAAATAGGCCATTCAGAGACAAAGCAACTGAGATAGCAAAAAACTTTACCGAATGTATGAGGATGAATTCAGCAGTTTGCAGGTAGTGTATGAATATTGATGCAACTTAATAGTTGTGTGGCATTTTTTTAGGTGGCAGACGCAAGCTTGCATTGCGGTGAACTGTAACTGTCCTTTCTGTTCAAAGTTAATTGATTTGTTGGCAATATGTAGAATGTTTTTGTTTTTCCTTCATTAAATATTTTAATATGGAGAGCTTTCCAATTGTAAGTGATGAAGCTTTTGAGTAGAAATTGTATGGTTTTGCTGGTATAAAAATTCTATTGAAACAATTTCTTCCATAGCCTCTTTGAAAAGAATGAAACAGCATTTCTCTTTTTTTATGATACCTCTAGTGTTTCTAATATTCGTCTTTTGTGATGATTGAGTGGGGACCTTCAAATTAATGATATGCATCCAGTTATACATTCGGTTATGATGTCTTCTTGCATTTGTGGAAAACTATTTATGTCCTGATTCGTGTGTGTTTAATGATCACACAGACAATGATTCTTCTAGCATTTTAATATTCCTTTTTTGTAATGATTGAGTGGCGCTTGCAAACGCATAATATGCATCCAGTTAGACATTCAGTTATGATGTCTTCTTGAGAATGCAAATGAAATAGCATTGCTCTCTTTTTATGATACGTTTAGTATTTTTAATATTCGTCTTTTGCGATGATTGAGTGGGGACCTTCAAATTAATGATATGCATCCAGTTATACATTCGGTTGTGATGTCTTCTTGCATTTGTGGAAAACTATCCATGTCCTAATTCGTGTGTGTTTAATGATCACACAGACGACGATTCTTCTAGCATTTTTAATATTCCTTTTTTTGTAATGATTGAGTGGAGGCTTGCAAATGCATAATAATTCCTTCATATAGTTATTCTTTGCTTTAGGCAGTTTTGATATCGTGGAGCATTCTATTGAGTACCCGTGTCTTGTCCTTTCTTGTACTAGTGTTGTTCTCTAGTTGATGGTAATTTTTAATCATTCTAATGATACCAAAAAAGACTTCTCGAAAGATAGAATTTCTGGAAGATTTGTACCTTGGATATTAATAGCATCCTTTGATATTAGTATCATCTTTTTTCACGAAGATCATATGGAGATGGAAAGAGCTACCTTCTTTGCTAGTGTTGGGGTTTCCTTAATGCTTTTAGACAAGTCCTTCGTATGGTGATTCTTTGCTGTTTAGGCAATTTCAACGGAGTGTAGCATTTTTTAGAGCAAGCATGTCTAGTGTGTCAATGTATGAGATTTCTTTCTAGATTCCTGTATTTGAGTCCTTTTCTAGTTGAGTTTTAGTTTTTCATTATTCTTTTGGAACCAAAGAATGCAAAGAATGAGTGAGGATTACTTCGAAGATTTGTACCCTCAACATTAGTAGTATCATTTGTCACAAAGATCATATGGAGAAGTTTCTCCCTTGCTAATACATGGGTTTTCTTGATGCATTTGGAAAAATCTTAGTGATTCTTTGCTTCTAAGCAATGTTGACATGGTCGATCATTCTTTGCTAATGAACACTTGTTTTGGCAATGAGCGTACTCCCCATACCTAAAACTTATATGTAATATGGACATTTGAAGTCTTGGCTTCAATTGTCATTCTTGATTTCTTTATTCTTGCTTGGTCATGTGGACAGTGTGTATGTTAGCTTCGGTCTATAGTAAATAATAGGATAAGCAGGACACTAGCTAGAAGGGACGTGTGCCCTAGGTTGATCCATTGAGCATGGGCAGTGCCAAGCATTGGAAGTCCCTTCAGGAAATAGGAAATGGTCCCTAAAGGTTGGAAACTTGGTCCTAGTATAGGACAATAGGGAAGATGGGTCTTTTGCCGTTGGTGTTGGATTGCCATTTGCAGTTGAGCAAAGTGGTTCGCTTGATTTTTGTCTAGTTGAGCAAAGTGGTCCCTTCATCTAGTTGTCATAAGGAATTTAGAGTGTCCACATGGTCTATGGCCCAATGTGACCGAAGGTAAAGTCAAAATGTTCGTGGCCAAGTACATTGGTGAAATTGGAAGTACATCACAAATTACGTGTGTGAAAGTCCAAAAGAAGTTTATATCAAAGTTTTTGCTCTACTTAGGGGTTTCTCATTACAATTTGGGGTCTCCAAACATTCCAAGTGGTAAGATTTGTGCTCTTGGGGATCAAAACAGCGATCTGAGCATTTAAGGCTGCGAGAATGGTACCCTTGAGTTGCTCCCAATGACATAACAAACTCTTTGGCAAGCTCATTCCTGCCTAGAGATTTTTTTTTTTTCTCTATCCTAATGTATTGGCAGCAGAACTTGCTTGGTATCATGCTATATGCTTTTACTATGGAGGATGATGGGACCTATACCTCTTCATTTGTTGTTTAGAATCAAAGACCTGAGAATCACAGTTTTGGTATTGAGAGGAGACTATTTTCTTAATGGATTCAATGCATCCTAGAGAGAATAATCATGAGCAACGAGGTCTTTTTTGCTCTAGTTGAGCAAAGTGGTCCTTTTATCTAATTGACCAAAAGTGGCCTAGAGTGTCCACATGGGCCAGGGTCCATTGTGGACCAAGGTAAACAAAAATGTTTGTGGCCAAGTACATTGGTGAAAGTGGAAGTACATCCCATTTTACATGATTGAAAGTTGAAAAAGAAGTTGATGTCAAGGTTTCTGCTCTATGTAGAAGTTTCCCATCACAATTTTGGGTCTCCAACCATTCCAAGTGGTTGAAACTGTTCTCTTTAGGCTTCTAGAATGATAGCTGTGAATTGTTCCCAATCACATGACAAACTCTTTGGCAAGCCCATCCCTACCTAGAGATTTTTCTTCACCTATCCTAGTATATTGGCAACAGAGCTCTGCTTGGGATCATACCATGGGCTTTTGTTCTGGAGCATTTCCTCTTTGTTTGTTTTTCAGAATCAAGGACTTGAGGATCAGAGTTTTGTATCAAGAAGAGACTGTCTTTTTAGTCGATTGATGCAATCTTGGATAGAAAACCTCAGACTTTGCAGGGTCCTAGATGAATACATAATACTGGTACGATTTGGATCCACACAATTGTACTGGCTTTGAGATCATGAATTATATCCAATACATGTTGGAGAGAGTATCCTCAGGTTTTGCGGGATCCTAGATGAATTAATTAAGTTTAAGCATACGGAATACTCGTATGAATTGGAATGACGTGATTGTACTAGCTTGGGAGTATGTAAATCAGTTTCCTTGCGTTCATTGCTGGGAGCTCTCAGCAAATTTATGCACCCACTCTAGTTTCCAGGTAATCTTTTACCTGATATCTACTGGCCACTTACGTTTACCTTTTTGGTGGAAAGTGGGGAAAGGAAACTATCCTTTATTTCTTGTGCTCAGAACAAGAGGAATCACACAAGTAAGAACTGAAAGGTAGTTAATTGTCTTCATATGACTTTGGTTTCAGGGTACCAAAAAAGGTGTTTGGAATATTCATAAAGAAAAGTTTTGTCTAAGTTACCAAAAAATGCAATTAAAATATCTATATAGGTTACTCAAACCTCTCTCTCTTCATGCAGGTATGACTAATCTTTTATTCACATTCAGATATCAAAGACTGCTTTGTGAACCTTGGATTCATTTTCGTACCTCTACTTCTTTACTCTCAATGTTCGGGAACTCTCATTATGAGGCATTAGAGGATAGATATTCAATTTCTATACAGTGATGTAACAAGATCCGCTTCTATGACAGTGAAGAAAAGTCCGTTTTTTGTTCCCGAATATCCGCACCAGATTTTCTAAATTTCATCGTTTTGTTGTTTTTATCTTGATTAGTTTGTTGCTGCTTCGTTCAGATGAATCGTATCTTTTAGCCAGTGCAATGAATGGTGACGTAAGTTGAATGTGCTCGTGGAATTATCCTGAACTGTCGTTAATAATGCTCAACTGTTCATCTGAACTTCTAATGCAGATATACCTCTGGGACAGACGCCATCTTGGAAAGGGGCCGGTCTTAACATACAAGGGAAACCAAAATTCATATCTTCCTCTCTGCTTGGGTGTGGATGCATCGGAGGCATTACTGGCATCAGGTCTGGTACTTGTGCATCGATAGAGATATTTTTGTCATCAGTTTATTTTTTTCAGTTTGGTGACTTCAGTTGCCTCGCATCATGGCAACGATAATTGAATTCACATTCTCTCTCTCTCTCTCTCTCTCTCTCTCTCGCTTTCTCTCTCTCTCTCTCTCTCTCTCTCTCTCTCTCTCTCTCTCTCTCTCTCTCTCTCTCTCTCTCTCTCTCTCTCTCTGTCTCTGTCTCTCTCCCCCCCTCCCTGCCTCCCTCCCTCCCTCCTTCCCTCCCTCCTCCCTCCCCCCCTCTCTCTCTCTCTCTCTCTCTCTCTCTCTCTCTCTCTCTCTCTCTTTCTCTCTCTCTCCCCCCCTCCCCCCCCCACCCCCCCTCCCCTCCTCCCCCCTCCCCCCTCCCTCCCTCTCTCTCTCTCCATCTCTCTCTCTCTCTCTCTCTCTCTCTCTCTCTCTCTCTCTCTCTCTCCCCCCCCCCCCCCCCCCCCTTCCCCCTCTCTTTCTCTCCCCTTCTCTCTGTCTCTCAAAAGAAAAAAAGAAAAGAAAAACCCGCAAAACTTTTTTTTTTCTTTTTTTGGGGGGTGGTTTGAAGAATCATTGAAGCTTGTACATACTGTTGATTCATATGATATTGTCGTGCTGCCACAAAACAGGCGGTGAGGACGCGGCTGTAAGAATTTGGAGTTTACACTCTGGGAAGCTCCTCCAGATTATATCCCAGCTACCAGCCATAGTTTACAACTTCAGCACACCAACGAATTCGACGTCATTGAGTTATGCAGGGGCTGGCTGTCATGCCTGGAAGATGTGGCTCGGAACATCTGCTGGTGTGATGTATTTGCATGGTTAAAACTTTTATTTTTCCAGCTAAGCGATGATATAGCCATCTTTCTCTGTGAGAATGATTTTTCTGAACTTCAGTATGTGAGGTGGACCCTTGCTCAAAAGATACTCTTAAACTGTGGTTTTGGAACATCTGATCATGGATAGGCTATATGCCACTGCAGGATTTGTGAAGGCCTGTGGGATGGCTGTGAGTTTTCAGGTGATTTAGATTGTACTTTCTTTAAGGAAACGAAACTTAGCTTGTCATCCTCAACTGATCCCCTTCGTATTGTGGATATTGATGAAGGTGGACTCACCATCTAGATTCGAACGGTCATTGAAGGTGATGGCAAAATCTCCTTACAGTTTTTGAGCAATCTAATACATCAGCATTCATTAACCTAGGCTTCTTGTGTATAGAGCAATAGAGCTTGAAACAAACCACACTAGAAAAAGAGAGCAACTTATATTTATAAAATGCCTATATTGTTCATGTAAAATACTGTATTGGGAATCCTTGAAACAAGCTGTTAAATCCTTTGAATTCTCATATCGTTGCTGTTGTCTGGATTTTTGAGCTTACCATTATTTTAGGTGCTGTTTTTACATTTATTACTGTTTGGATACATTGACAAACCATTGAGTACCAACAACGGACTATGTGGTTCATAAGATGATTTTATCGTGGATGTTACAGATAAGATTTCGTTCAGAGTCCATTAGATATAAATTGGGAATACTCTTATGTGTGGGTTAATTTTATGTGTGCTTCAGTCACAAAGTTTTTGCAACAAGTATTTTGAGTCCGGAGAAAACATGAAATGGATGTGTTAATATCCTCATCTATCTACATTATTTATGAGCTTCCTCTTAACTTTGGCTTAATTCTTAAACTCCATAAGGCTGCTGCCCCTTGGCGCCCTCTTAGGAACTTGCCCCAAAGGGCTTTGAGAGCTCCCACTTTTCTTCTCTGTGCTTAATTAATTTCTTAACCTTGAAATTATCATGGAAGATAGAGTAGGTAATCCATTAACCTCATTCTTAAGCAAGTGTGATCCTTTATTGTGCTCCATAATCATCTGCTCAATTTTAAGCTCGTTAAGTGGAAGCGGCAAACTATCTCTGGAGTGTGCTTAGCCTTTTAATCCTCCAAACCATAATTTTCATTTGATCAAACACTTTCTGTATATTGATTTTTGCTTATAATTGTGTAAAGTTGGGACTGTTAAGACCACCCAATTGCTTTTCAAGCCTAATCACATGAAGGATGGTGATATCCTTGTCTAATTGAAATACGTGAAACTCTTTTTGCTTTCCCAAGCATGGTATATTGCAATACATAGTTTTGGATGGCAGACAGGAATTGTTTGAGTTATTTGTAATCTTAATATGAACTTACTTTTTTCTTGAAGATAAAGTTGTTTTAGAATTTGTATGATTTCTAGAGTTATATCGTGCTTTATATACAAAACCCTAAGAGCTAGCAAGTGGTCTTCTTCTTTATCGAGTGTTGAAATATTTTCAATATCGGACAATAAATTTGCCTATACAACACCTTAGACTTGGGCATGGTTGGCATAAATGTTGTTTTGGGTATATATGTTTTGGCATGGTCTCTATTGTTGAGGTCTCTTCTCTCAGGTGAGTTGCTAAGCTCTATGGATATCATGTGTGTTGATATATTTACATAGTGATGTGTGTGAACACACTTAGGATTGTCGGCGTATTTTTTTCCGTCTTTAAATTCCCCCCCTCTTTTGTGCTTATGCAAACAATTTTGTCCTTTTGTGCCAAGCATATATATAGATTTCGGTTCATCAGTATAAGAGCTTCAAAGTGTGCTACAAGTTTAGCAGAGCTCGATAAGGTGGTTCTGCTTAACTTTTCGAGATACGGTGTTGATCGAATCTAGCCGATGCACATTGAAATCTCACAAAAGCATAAACAGAATAGAGACGGATAAGAGACTGGACACACAATTGTGTATAATCTCCCCCTATATACTCTGATGAACAAGTCTATCAGGAGCATGTGTATTTATAGGTATTTCTCATTATGTCTTGAATAGAAGATATATGAGGGTGATGCATTATTTCGCGAACACAACAAGGAAGAAGAATAAGCTTAGAGCACAACACATAATATTGAATGTATTACCAAGAGAATGTACAAAGATAAGTGATCTGTTGGGGTCATAGGCGTATATACAAGCCACGGGAAAAGAACTTCCTAAAGAGAGAAAAAAGTGCCTTGGCAGTTTTAGTGTGTTCACACACATCACTACTTAAATATATCAACAAATCCTCCCTAGGGGTGATGCGGTGGATAAAGAGCTGGGACTAATGTATAAGTGCCAAGCTATATGGAATCAATCCACAAAGGGAAGTATGCCCAAAGCTTTGTGGAAAGCTTCAAACTTCTCCTAGGGAGAGCTTTTGTGAAAAGCTTTGCAATGTTCTTTTGTGTGGGCACATATGCCAAACTGATCTCTCCAATAGAGAACCTCTTCCTGACATAATGATAGTGCATCTCAATGTGCTTAGTGCGAGCATGGAACACGGTTCCTCCCAACTACCAATGCGCTATGACTGTTACTGAAGATGGTGGTGGCAGAAGACTGACCAACATCCAAATCAGTTATAAGGCATCTGAGCCACACACAATAGTCGCTATGAAAGCTTCCCTATACTTAACCTCACAGCTAGAAGTGGTCATAGTAGGTTGCTTCTTGCTCAACCAAGATATGCGTGAGCTACCAAGCATGAAGCAAAAACCATTAGTGGACACACGAGTGTCGTAGCGACCAACTCAATTAGAGTCAGAAAAAGCATGCAAATCTAGCGGTAGTGATCCCCCCTTGGGATAAAAGATTCCAAGTAGTCTGGTACCACTCAACTAGCGAAAGATGCACTTAATTGCTTGCCAATGCTTGATACTTGGCCAATGCATAAAGCTGCTAATCTTTGAGATAGAAAACTGAATATTTGGTCGAGTAATGCATAAATAAATCAAGCATCCAACAACCTGTTAATAGAGAAGAGCATCAAATGCATCACTAGCATCATGAAGACTCAACCGCAAACTTGTCTCCATAGGAGTAGCAAAAGGTTTATAATCCTCAAGGCCAAAACTATGCAATGTGTCAATATATCTTGTTTGACACAGAGCTATTCCACCACCAACTTGCATGAACCGAATGCCCAAATAATGATGCAAGTGCCCCAAATCTGACATCTCAAATGAGGCATGCAAATCAGCCTTAAAATCAGCAATATGCTTCTCAATAGGACCAGTGAGCAACATATCATCAACATAGACAACAATGATCAAAAGCTTGCAATGCTTTAGTGGGACACCTATTAAGTACATACGCTGCACAGGTAACAACCTCAAGCCAGATATTGTGGTAAAGCTTGACACTTGACCATAGGCCTCGTGATCTCCATGAGTGACATGTTCTTCCTTTCAACAAATCCATTCCATTGAGGTGTATATGACATTGTACATTGATGTTTTATCCCACGTTCAACCAAAAATACATTAAAGTCGCAAGACATATATACCCCCCTCGATCAGAATGGAGGGTTCCCATTTTACATGCTGATAGATTTTCAACCAAAAATTCGCCCCTCGATCAGAATGGAGGGTTTCCATTTTACATGCTGATAGATTTTCAACCAAAACCAAAAACTGTTTGAAGCACAAACACTTTGGACTTTGCTTTCAATTCATACATACATGCATGCCTAAAAAAAATCATCAATGAAAGTCACGGAGTAAAGGTAGTTCCCAAAAGAAGGTGTTTACATAGGACCACAGATATCACTGTGAACAAGCTGCAATTTTTGAGTAGCTCGAATGGAACCATGTTTTGAGGAGGAGGAACATTACATTTTGCCCAAAATACAACCTCACATACATGGTTACCAGGTGCCTCAAGTTTGGGCAGAGGACACCATTTCAGATTTTTGCAAGCATAGAAAACTAGCAAAATTCAAACGACCAAAGCATGCAAATCAAAGCTTTGCATCTGACATAGCTTGAGAATCATGTACTACACATGCTAAATCATTCACAGATTTTTCATAGTCTATGAGCTTATATAGCCCATGACATAAAATGCGAGAATCAATAATGACATTGCCATTTGACAGATCATGAACTCTACATCTATCATCAATAAATTTCACAACCAAGGCAATCTTGGCTAATGTTGAAACTGATAATAGATTTTTCTTAATCCCTAGCAAAAATAAAGCATCTGACAATGTAAAAGAACTGCCATATGCAGTAGTCAGAATGATCTTACCAACTCCCATGACAGGATAAGAGGAGTTATTGGCGCATGTGACAATATTCCCTGTAGGGGTAGGCTCACATGAAGTGAAGAAACTGTGTTGCGAAGTAATATATTTGGTTGCCACACTATCAAAGTACCAAACATATGAGTCTATTGCAGACATGCAATGCTCATGAGAAGATGGGTCAAAACTGCAAATAGTAGTAAACATCCGTTCTTCATTTTGCTCAAGATTAGTAGAATCTATGTTGGGTATAGAGGCATGTGCAACAACCATTCCAGCCTCTTTCTTCTTTGCCTCTTTAGTAGCCAGTTTTGGACAGCTCTTAATGATATTAACATTTCCTTTATAGTATTTGCAGAAAAGCTTTTGCTTTTCTATTTTCTTCTTATCTTTGTCTTCCTTCTTTGATTGTGCAAAATTAGTTGATTTCTAGTTACTCGTAGAAGAGCTCCATTTACCTTAACCCTTTTGACTAGAGAGGAAAGATTCATTTGCAACAGGCATAATGAACGTGTTCTTCCTAGACTGATCTTCCTGCAACACAATAGAGATTAACTTCTCAAATGTTAAGGCATTTGTATTTCCTTTCATCATCAAATGAAGAGTAGAAGCAAAACTCTGATATGAATCAGGAATACTATTCAGAATAGGCTGCACAAGTGAACTATCAGGCAAGACTTCATCAACAGAAATCCATTGTTCCTCCAAATCTTTGATCTTGGTCACAAAACCATCCATGGAATCTCCTTCATTCATGTGCTCACTCTCCAAGTGTTTTTGGAGATAAGCAACATGAGCTGCTTTGTAGGAGCGAAGGTGGGGAATAATGGCACGTTTGATAGACAATTCTATCAATGCATGTCCCTGAGCATGTCCACCATCCCGATGAAGTTGCTCTACAGTAGGTGCAAGTGGAACCACAACACGAACAGGAACCAAAAGAATATCACCATCTTCAACTCCATCTGCATCAGCTTCAACAACCGTGTTTGTAGGTGTATTAGGATATTTTTCAATACGTTGCACAATATTCCACAGTCCTTTTGCAACCAACACATGATGCATCATATAAGCCCATAATGGATAATTAGTACCATCCAACATATCCTCAACAACCAACATATGAAATATATCACTACTTTCATCTATGGCCAATGACTTAGATACTTTGATGCAAAAAAATAACTATATTTGAAAAAGTTGAACAAAACTACCTTGAGGAGTTTTGCTAAACCTGTAGCAGACTTTGCGACGCTTATATTGGTGAGCCAAAACCTTTATATATCTTTAGTGATTCTGAGACTCTGACTAGAAGGGTGTCGATGACACCCTAGATGAAGCGGGGACTTGCTTTGATACCAATTGTTGGAGTTCAAGATCTACGAAAGCATGCGAACAACACAAGGAAGAAGAAGATGCTTGGAGCACAACACACAATACTAAATGTATCACCAAGAGAATGTACAAAGATAAGTGACCCATTAGGGTCATAGGCGTATATACAAGATGGGGAAAGAAAACCTCCTAAAGAGGAAAAAAAGTGCCTCAACAGTCCTAGTGTGTTCACACACATCACTACCTAAATATTTCAACATATGGTCAGTCACATGTCCCATCACTAAACAATCATAAGCATGTCCCATGTAAAAACACATGCATGGAAATGGAAAACTAGAATTTAATGTGATTGTGAATGATAAACAGAAATCAAGTGATCATAATGTGGAGTTACAGATGTCTTATGAATCCATTGAGATTCAAGTGAGTGATTTTTATATTTAACTAAATATTTATGATATTGGTTACTTGTGCGTGTACTAGTAACATCATAATCAAGTATTTTTTTGGAACTAAAATTTTAGTATCCTCTTCAAGTAAAGGAGGATCATCTAATTTTTTGGATAATACGGAAAGGTCCGTAATAACATGGTGCAAGTTTAACCTTAGGATGTTATGAAATAATTTTCAAAAAGTGTTTAATTATTCATAACCATACCAAGTTATTTTCATTAATTTGTTTAGCTACTCTTTTCTTATTAACATTACACATGTAACGTTCTTGAATCTTTTTAATGTGCTCATGAACCTCATGAAATACATAAATATGATCTCGTGCAAAAGAATTAGCCATAGTATATCAGTTTGAGTGAGAGATATGGGAGTGGGAAGCTTTTTACCATAAACATTTTCATATGGTGCATGTCGAGTAGTGGAATGTGTTATGTTATTATATGCAAAGTGTAGTAAAGGAAGTTTATCATCCCAATTACTTGGATTATCTAAAGAATAAAAATGTAATAAATCTAAAATAGTACTATTTGGAGCTTCACTTTTCCCATTACTTTCAAGATGAAATGCAGAGCTAAAGTTTATTTTGGAACCTAAATTTTGAAATTTGGCAACCAAAAAATGATTACAAAAACGGATATATCGATCTGATAGAATAACTTTTGGAAAAACATGATGTGAAAAAATACATATAATAAATAACTTAGCAATTTGAGGTGCAAAAAGAGTCTTTTTACAAGGATAAAATATTCTTGTTTACTAAACCTATCAACAATTGTCCAAATCATATCATTATGAGATGAAATTATAGGAAGACCAATGATAAAATCCATAGAAATTTGTTCCCATGGTCCATTAGCTATGGGAAGTGGCATTAATAATTCAAATGCTTTACCATGATGTCGTTTCACACATCGGCACACAATGCAATGGGAAACATACTGTGTAATATCCTTTTCCATATTTAGCAAAAAAAAAGTTTTTTTACATATAGGAATAGTACTTTGTATGCCCCTATGATCCATGTACGATGATTCATGCATCTTTTTCATAAAAAATTCTTTAAAACATTGTGTGATGCATAACTTGTGTTGGAAATACAAGAATCCATTATGAAAAGTGTAGTGATTCTCACTAAATGCATTCCATGTTTGTGAAAAATACAAATTAGAGGCATAAGTAGGAATCATGTCATGAAATGAATGAATATGAACAACATAAATATTATTGATTGAAACAATATTTGTTTGTGGGGATGGGAAGCAACTAAGGGCATCAACTACAACATTAACTTTGCCAGGTTGACATTGAATCATAGGTTGAAAATTTTGTATGAATGAAGCGTATTTTATGTGTCTTTTGAAAATTAAGGGTTGATTTAATAAATGCTTAATAGCCTCTTGGTCTGTTATGATCAGAACTTTAGAACCCATAAGGTAATGTTTCCAAATTTTTAAAGCATGCACAACAACTAAAAGTTCCTTATAATATGTTTTATAGTTCTTTTTAGAAGGTTTGTGTTTCCTACTTCAAATGCAATAGGATGATCATTTTGCATTAATACAACACCTATATTAGAACCATTAGCATCTGTAAATACATGGAAAGGTTGTGCAAAACTTGGTAACTGTAAAATAGGTGCATGAGAAAGTGCATGTTTGAGTTTTTCAAAAGATTGTTGTGCTAATCTCCATGCAAATTTTAACTTTTTCTTGAACAATAATGTGAGTGGAGATGATAAATAAGAAAAAGCTTTTATAAAATTTTGATAAAAACTAGCTAACCCAAGAAAAGAGCGTATACTCATTCATAGATTTGTTCGAGTTAGACGTCTGCGGAAGCACGTGAACAACACAATGGAAGAAGAAGAAGCTTGGAGCACAACACACAATACTGAATGTATTACTAGAGAATGTACAAAGATAAGTAGCCCATTAGGGCAATAGGCATATATACAAGCCGGGGGAAAAAAGCCTCCTAAAGAGGGAAAAAACTGCCCCGGCGGTCCTAGTGTGTTCACACATCACTACCTACATATATCAACAAATCCCCCCTAGGAGTGATGCGGTGAACAAGGAGCTGGCACTCATGTATACGGAAGTGCCAAGCTATGTGGAAATCACTCCACAAAAGGAAGTAAGCCCAAAGCTTTGCAGAAAGCTTCAAACTTCTCCCTAGGCAGAGCCTTCGTGAAAAGCTTTGCAATGTTGTCCTGCGTGGGCACATATGCCAAGCTGATCTCCCCAACAAAGAACCTCTCCTTGACATAATGATAATGCACCTCAATTTGCATAGTGCGAGCATGGAACACAGGGTTCCTCGCAATTGCCAATGAGCTCTGACTATCAGTGAAGATGATGGTGGGAGAAGTCTGTCCAACACCCAAATCAGCCATAAGGCGTCTGAGCCACACACACTCAACAATAGCTGTGAAAGCTGCCCTATACTTAGCCTCACAACTGGAAGTGGCCACAGTAGGCTGCTTCTTGCTCAACCAAGATATACATGAGCTTCCAAGCATGAAGCAAAAGCCACTGATGGACACACGAGTGTCACAGCAACCAGCCCAATCAGAGTCAGAAAAAGCATGCAAATCTGGCGATAGTGATCCCCCCTTGGGATAAAACAACCCAAGTAGCCGACTACCACTCAAGTAGCAAAAGATGCGCTTAACCGCCTGCCAATGCTTGACTCCTGGGCAATGCATAAACTTGCTCATCTGTGAGACAACAAACTGAATATCTGGCGGAGTAATGCATAAGTAAATCAAGCATCCAGCAGCCTGCTGATAGAGAATAACATCAAATGCATCTCCAACATCGTGAAGACTCAATCGTAAACCTGTCTCCATAGGAGTGGCAATAGGCTTACATCCTTCAACTCCAAAATGCTGCAATAATGTGTCAATATATTTCGTTTGACACAAAGCCATTCCACCATCAACTTGCATAAACTGAATGCCCAAATAGTGATGCAAATGCCCCAAATCAGACATCTCAAATGAGGCATGCAAATCAGCCTTAAAATCAGCAATATGCTTCTCAATAGGACCAGTGAGCAGCATCTCGTCAACATAGACAACAATGATCAGAAGCACATCATTAGCACGCTTAACATATAAGGTGCTTTCAGTTGGAGTGTTCTCAAAACCATGTGCAATAAGATAAGCATGTATCCTCTCATACCAAGCACGAGGTGCTTGCTTTAAACCATATAATGCCTTCTTTAACCTGCAAACCTGGTTTTCATGCCCTTTCTGCACAAAGCCACGGGGCTGAAAAACATACACTTGTTCATGCAAGTCACCATTTAGAAATGCAGTTTTAATGTTCAATAGATGTACATTCCAACCATGATGGGCTCCAAGTGCACAAATGCTCCGAACAGTAGTCATACGGCATGTAGGTGGAAAGGTCTCATCAAAATCAATGCCTCTTTCCTACGCATAACCCTTTGCAAAAAGCCTGGCCTTATACCTGTCAACCGTACCATCAGGTGTATACTTTAGCTTGTATACCCACTTAGTGCCAATGGCCTTGCCAGGAGGCAAGTCACATAAAGACCAAGTACCATTCTTCATTATTGCATCATATTCAGATTGCATAGCAGCCATCCAATTTTCTGAATTTTGTGCTTCATCAAACGAAACAGGCTCATTCTCATCACAAAGACTAGATGCAGCCATAACATAGCAATCTGATGCAAAAGAGGCACTATGAGAGCCTGATCGAGTACGATATGACAAAGGTGCATCTAATTTGCTGTCATGCAAATTCTGCACCAGCCATTTTTGCATAGTTCTTGCCTGCTCAATATCAGTTCTCTCATCAATAAGTGCATCACGTAAATCTACATCAGAAATGAAATGATCTGCATCATCACATGAAACCTGCAAAGGCTGAGAAGTTGCCTCATTAGGTCCAGCACTAGATTGTCCTCGTGTAAAAAGAGGCATCAAAGTATCATACATATCTTTGGAGCTAACAGATGTCTCCTTAGTACATGAAAGCAATGGCTGAATAGCATCCTCCACAAAAATAACATCACGGCTAACTAGAATGCATTTAGTTTGTGGGTGATACAGATGATAGCCTTTACTTTCAGAATTGTATACAACAAAAATACATTTTACTGCTTTATCATCCAATTTTCTGCGATGTTGTTCAGGCACTAATGCATATGCCAAACAACCAAAAACACGCAGATGAGCAATAGATGGCTTGCGATCATGCCAAGCCTCATATGGAGTGATAGACTGCAGTGCTTTAGTGGGACACCTGTTCAGTACATATGCTGCACACATGACAGCCTCAAGCCAGAAACTTTGTGGTAAAGCCTGACTCTTGACCATACACCTTGCCATCTCCATGAGTGACCTGTTCTTTCGTTCAGCAACTCCATTCTATTGAGGTGTATATGGCATTGTACACTAGTGTTTTATCCCACGTTCAACCAGAAATGCATTAAAATCAGAAGACATATATTCCTCCCCTCGATCAGAACGGAGGGTGCCCATTTTACATGCTGACGATTTTCAGCCAAAACCAAAAACTGTTTGAAGCACATGAATACTTCGGACTTTGCCTTCAATGGATATACCCATGCATGCCTGGAAAAATCATCGATGAAAGTCACGAAGTAAAGATAATTCCCAAAAGATGTCTGCATAGGACCACAGACATCACTATTCATCATCGTAGTTTGAAGGGTTAGAGGTTTGATGGGTTGTAAGGGGATGGTCTTAAGTACTGGTGAGAAATTGGATTGAGGAGGGCACAAAAAAGTATGGGGGCATTGAAAAGTGGTGAAGTTATGCTTGAAAGGAAAATTACTCTTGATTGGTGGTTGTCCTTGATGTGTTTGTTGTAAGCGAATGTTCTTGGTAGTGGATTGAAACTCCTTCTCAACATCATGTGCAAAAAAAGAGCTTCATACAAGGTTGTATGACGCAGTGTGTTGAGCTTGGCTTGGATTTCCATCTTCAAACTATCTTCATACTTCCATTGCAAGGTATCTTCAAGAATGGTTTCAAGCAAATGAATAAGTAGTAGTCATTGCCAAAATCATTCAGTGTAGGTAGACTTAGTATCTCCGTCTTTCCATCCAAAGGTTATCCATGATCGGCGAGCATATAAGTGGAATTGAGGAGGAAGGAATGACTCCTTGATCTTCTTTCAAAATGCATCCCATGTGGTGGGGCGATTATTGCTATGCCGCAAAACATTCCACCATAACTGAGCCTTACCCACCAAATAATTAGTAACAAATTTCACCTTTTCAGTTTTAGAATATGATTCGTCAGAATAAAATTTATTAAGTTGGGATAGCCATGAAATAACAAATTGGCCATCCTTTCGCCCATTGAATTGAGAAAATTAAAAGTTTATGGCACCAATCTTGGAATGCATGCCTTCCTCTTGAGCAATGATAATAGCCGTCACCACCCGAACTAGGTTATTGTCATCACTTTGAAGTTGGTGGAGTGCAACATCGCATTCATTTAGTTCGTTTTGAGCATGTTGGAGTTCTAGTGGCAAAAGCTCCAACTGTTGCTACAAAATCTGGACACACGATTGGGTACAATCTGCCCCCATATGCTTTGATGGACGAGTCTATTAGAGCATGTGTATTTATAGGTATTTCTCATTATGTCCTGAATAGAAGATACATGAGGGCAGCGCCTCAAAAAGCAGACATTTATAAAGATTTTCTTTAGTTATAAAAATATCGCTTTCTAAAGCGATCTATTATTTTTACAAAACAACTGTTATTTTTACAAAAATATCTAAAATATTATCTTTTAAGTATCTTCAAAAATATTTGAATATGTCCACGCGCGTTCACACCCTCATGATTCTTCACCTACTAAATCAAAACACAATTAAGTAGAAGGGAAGAGATCAAAGGATCAAAACAGAAGATGAAGCATCATTTATTTGCTTCAAATTCGATACTAGTGCCCATAGAAGAAATAGGAGATTATAGTAGGCAACGAGGCTAATGTTTGCATACATGTGAAGATCAATGGAATCATGACAAGAGCCATATTAAATTTTAGAGGAGACATTTCCATTTCCATTAAAAGTCTTTGTGGGAATGCAGAAAACCAGAATTTGGGCCAACACACATGAAAATCCAAATGGAAGATGGCCATAGTGAGACACAAATATGGCATAGAAGGTGTCATAGTCACTCTCATCACTTATAGTGTAAACTTTGAATGCACATGGGCCATTTGTAATTTTCATCGAGCTAGAAATTATGAAATACTCTTAAGTCACCCATTTCTCATATAGCTTAAGGTTGTTCGTGATTGGGGGTGATGCCATTTACCTATAATATTAGGATACTATCACAATAATGGACTTGAAAAATGATACATATAGACATGTCCCATCTATCTAGTTTTTGCATATCGTTTAGAGCAAGAGTGATGTTTCCATTAGTGCATTGAAAGAACTTGGAGAAGCTTGTAGGAGGTAGAAAAGTGAGTTGTGAAGCGACGAAGTTCGGTCCATCCAACCAACACAATACCTGCCTTGATCTTATGGAGACCCAAATAGACTTTATTGGCATGCGATAAGTGCAATAAAATGCACTATGTACTTTGGAGCACCAAGGAGAAAGAGTCGATACAAAACAGATAGGTTTGCACATTCAGTACCACAAAAAACTTACTATCTTTCGATGAAACAATCAACTTCAAATATTCATAGCAACGAACATGATTACAATTGGAAAAAATCCTTTTGGAGGAGTGATACACATAGGTTTGAGTGTATATAATGCAGAAGAGTACAAGAAATAAGCAAAACATGATTTTGGAATGAGCCTTACACTCAACAATCATACTTCCTTTTTTTTGGGATGCACAAAGATAGACCCCAAGATAGAGAAACTCAGATTTCTTCCAATTTACAAAACCAAATGCTTTGAAAAGTAATGCATATAAACTAGACACTAGTATCTTACCAATTAGTGCTTATGCATCCAATTTGGAGCTCTCTAGAGAGAGTAGCAGCCTTTACAAGCTTACTATTGTTGAAGAAGATGATGCAAAAAAATGAAGGAGCAAGACAATGATGGCCACATGTGTATGTATATTGCTTCCATGTAATGTACAAGTGATTAGAAGTCTTTATATAGACTCTTCAAGTGCTCCACAAATTCTACAAGTGGATTTTGAATTCAATCAAAGGAAAAATTAGTTGTTGGAGGGAATCAATTCACTAACCTGCAATCTCAGAAAAGTGAAGATCTAGTTTGATCTACTTTTAGGTGATTGATTAATCCATTGACTGCAACTCAACCACCTTAAATTCATTGAATTTTAGCTCTCTTTTTATCCTTTTACTTGTGTAAAGCTCTAGGATTTTACAATGGTAAATGATCCATATGAAATGTTTTTAAAAAATACAATAAATGAGCATAGGTGAAAGAATGCTTCAATGGATATTTTAGCATAATCCAAACCATGGCTTTTTTGTTGTAGATCAAATACACATCAAGCATAGTGTAAGCTTGATGTTCCAAAAGCTCCCCCTCAAGCTAAATTATGCTTGAGTCTTCATTCTCTATAGGTTGAATACTTGCCATTGAATTAAATCTGCAAAGCTTTATTCCATCAAGTGCCTTCGTCATCATATCTCCTACTTGCTTTTCAGTTGGTACAAAAGAAATGTCAATCTCCTTTGCCATGAGCTTTGTTCGGATGAAGTGGTAATGAATCTCTATGTCTTTGGTTCTTGCATGGAAAATAGGGTTTGCTGCTAGATGCATGGAACTTACATTACCTCCAAATATGTGAGGTTTGGAACTGAGAAGTCCCAAATCTATATACGATGCTTTTAACCATATTGCCTCTTGAGTTGCTATGTTCAAACCTCTATACTCTGCTTCAGTTGAGGATAAAGCAACTCTTGGTTGCTTCTTGGAACTCCATGACACTAGATTTGAACATGCAAATGCTATGTAGCTTGAGGTACTTCTTCTATCATCCTTAGCTCCTGTCCAATCTACATCTGAATAGATTTTGATATCCAAATCTAAAGAGTAAGGATATAATATACCTTCATTGATTATACATTGTACATTTGAGATACTTAAGTACTCTTACTTGCATCCATGTGTGAAGTGAGTGCATGAATTGACTAAGCATTCCCACACTATATGAGATGTCTGCCCTTGTTGTTGGAGTTAGACGTCTACGGAAGCACGTGAACAACACACGGAAGAAGAAGAAGCTTGGAGCACAACACACAATACTGAATGTATTACTAGAGAATGTACAAAGATAAGTAGCCCATTAGGGCAATAGATGTATATACAAGCCGGGGGGAAAAAACCTCCTAAAGAGGGAAAAAAGTGCCTCGGCAGTCCTAGTGTGTTCACACACATCACTACCTAAATATATCAACGAATCCCCCTAGGAGTGATGCTGTGAACAAGGTGCTGGCGCTCATGTATAAGGAAATGCCAAGCTATGTGGAAATCACTCCACAAAAGGAAGTAAGCCCAAAGCTTTGCGGAAAGCTTCAAACTTCTCCCTAGGTAGAGCCTTCGTGAAGAGGTCTGCAATGTTCTCCTACGTGGGCACATATGCCAAGCTGATCTCCCCAGCAGAGAACCTCTCCTTGACATAGTGATAATGCATCTCAATGTGCTTAGTGCAAACATGGAACACAGGGTTCCTCGCAATTGCCAATGCGCTCTGACTGTTAGTGAAGATGATGGCGGTAGAAGTCTGACCAACACCCAAATCAGCCATAAGGCGTCTGAGCCACACACACTCAACAGTCACTGTGAAAGCTGCCCTATACTCAGCCTCACAACTGGAAGTGGCCACAATAGGCTGCTTCTTGCTCAACCAAGATATACATGAGCTACCAAGCATGAAGCAAAAGCCACTAGTGGACACACGAGTGTCATAGCAACCAGGCCAATCACAGTCGGAAAAAGCATGCAAATCTGGCGGTAGTGATCCCCCCTTGGGATAAAACAACCCAAATAGCCGAGTACCATTCAAATAATAAAAGATGTGCTTAATTGCCTGCTAATGTTTGACTCCTAGGCAATGCATAAACCTGCTCATCTGTGAGACAGCAAACTAAATATCTGGCGGAGTAATGCATAAGTAAATCAAGCATCCAACACCCTGCTAATAGAGAACAACATCAAATGCATCTCCAGCATCATGAAGACTCAATCGTAAACCTGTCTCCATAGGAGTGGCAATAGGCTTACAGTTGTCAAGGCCAAAACGTTGCATTAATGTGTCAATAGATTTCATTTGACACAAAGCCATTCCACCATCAACTTGCATAAACTGAATGCCCAAATAGTGATGCAAATGCCCCAAATCAGACATCATGCAAATCACCCTTAAAATCAACAATATGCTTCTCAATAGGACCAGTGAGCAGCATCTCGTCAACATAGACAACAATGATCAGAAGCACATCATTAGCACGCTTAACATATAAGGTGATTTGAGTTGGAGTGTTCTCAGAACCATGTGCAATCAGATAGGCATGTATCTTCTCATACCAAGCACGTGGTGCTTGCTTTAAACCATATAATGCCTTCTTTAACCTGCACACCTGGTTTTCATGCCCTTTCTCCACAAAGCCACGGGGTTGAAAAACATACACTTCTTCATGCAAGTCACCATTCAGAAATGCACTTTTAATGTCAAACTGATGTACATTCTAACCATGATGAGCCGCAAGTGCACAAATGCTCTGAACAGTAGTCATATGGCATGTAGGTGCAAAGTTCTCATCAAAATCAATGCCTCTTTCCTGTGCATAACCCTTTGCAACAAGCCTAGCCTTATACCTATCAACTGTACCATCCGGTTTACGCTTCAGCTTGTATACCCACTTAGTGCCAATGGCCTTCTTGCCATGAGGCAAGTCACATAAAGACCAAGTACCATTCTTCATTATAGCATCATATTCAAATTGCATAGCAGCCATCCAATTTTCTGGATTTTGTGCTTCATCAAATGAAATAGGCTCATTCTCATCACAGAGACTAGATGCAGCCATAACATAGGAATCTGATGCAAAAGAGGCACTATGAGAGCCTGAACGAGTACGATATGACAGAGGTGCATCTAATTTGTTATCACGCAAGGTCTGCACCAACCATTTTGGCATAGTTCTTGCCTGCTCAATATCAGCTCTCTCATCAATAAGTGCATCATGTACATCTGCATGAGAAATGGAATTATCTGGATCACCACATGAAACTTGCAAAGGCTTAGAAGTTTTCTCATTAGGACCAGCACTAGACTGTCCACCTGTAAAAAGAGGCAGCAAAGTATCATATGTCTTTGGAGCTAACAGGTTTCTCCTTAGTACATGAAAGCAATGGCTGAATAGAATCTTCCACAAAAAAAACATCACGGCTAACCAGAATACGTTTAGTCTGTGGATGATACAAACGATAGCCTTTACTTTCAGAACTGTACCCAACAAAAATACATTTTACTGCTTTATCATCCAATTTTCTGTGATGTTGTTCAGGCACTAATGCATATGCCAAACAATCAAAAACACACAGATGAGCAACGGATGGCTTGCGGTCATGCCAAGCCTCATATGGAGTGATAGACTGCAGCGCTTTAGTGGGACTCCTGTTCAGTACATATGCTGCACACATGACAACCTCAAGCCAGAAACTATGTGGTAAAGCCTGACTCTTGACCATACACCTCGCCATCTCCATGAGTGACCTGTTCTTTTGTTCAGCAACTCCATCTTGTTGAGGTGTATGCGGCACTGTACACTGGTGTTTTATCCCATGTTCAGCCAGAAATGCATTAAAATCAGAAGACATATATTCCCTCCTCGATCAGAACGGAGGGTGCCCATTTTACATGCTGACAGATTTTCAGCCAAAACCAAAAACTGTTTGAAGCACATGGACACTTTGGACTTTGCCTTCAATGGATATACCCATGCATGCCTAGAAAAATTATCGATGAAAAGCACAAAGTAAAGATAATTCCCAAAAGAAGGTGTCTGCATAGGAGCTTAGACATCACTATGTACAAGCTGCAATTTTTGAGCAGCCCAAAGTGAACCATCTTTTGGAAAGGACGAAAACTTCATTTTGCCCAAAATACAGCCTTCACAAACATGTTTTCCAGGTGCCTCAAGTTTGGGCAAAGAGGACACCATTTCAGATTTCTGCAGGTGTAGCAAACTAGCAAAATTTAGATGACCAAAATGTGCATGCCAAAGCTTTGCATCTAACATAGCTTGAGAATCATTTATTGCACATACCAAATCATTTACAGATCTTTCATAGTCTATGAGCTTATACAACCCATGACATAAAATGCCAGAAGCAATAATCACATCACCATTTGATAGATCATGAACTGTACACCTGTCATCAACAAATTTCACAACCGAGTCAATCTTGGCTAATGCAAAAATTGATAATAGGTTCTTCTTGATCTTTGACACAAATAAAGCATCTGACAAAGTGAAAGAACTACCATCAACAGTAGTCAAAATGATCTTACCAACTCCCATAACAGGATAAGAGGAGTTGTTGGTGCATGTAATAGTATTCCCTTTAGGGGCATGCTCAAGTGAAGAGAAGAAACTACGCTGCGAGGTAATATGTTTGGTTGCCCCACTGTCAAAATACTAAACATTTGAGTCTACTACAGACATGCACTGCTCATGAGAAGATGGGTCAAAACTGCAGACAATAGTAAACGCCCATTCTTCTTCTTGCACAAGATTAGCAGACTCTGTTTTTGGTGTAGAGGCCTCTGCAACAACCATTCCAGCCTCTTTCTTCTTTGCCTCTTTAGCAGCGAGTTTTGGACAGTTCTTTATGATATGATCATTCCCTTTATTGTACTTACCGAGGTACAGAACGGAACAACCAAGTGAGGTAGGCTCCATCATAATCTACAAATTTAAAGACCCGGATACACATGGAAAGGTTGTATACCTGGATGAAACTTCAAAAAGAGTATTTGTGGTACCTGACCACGCAAGAAATACCTACACATGGAGAGCCTCCCTCCATCTCGAACAAATGTAAACACGAGGCAAAAAGGGGTAGGAACATCCTCAGCCCACGCTAATCAAAGGGAGAAAAATAAAGAGAGACCCGAAGTAAGCTTCAATCATCCCATAGGGAGAGATAGAACCACCATAGATACGGACAGAGTGGAAAGAAAAAGAATGCCAGGTGGTAGAGATGATTTTCCTCTACCTAGACCATGTGAACACGAAAGAATACTAAGACCCACTCAGTTAGTAAAGTCCATGAAAAATTATTTTGATGGGACAGGAGATCCCTACGACCATGTTGCAGAATTTAAGCAAGTGCTACGAGCAGAACAAGTCGAAGACATGTTCACGCAATATAATGCTTTTGGACTAACATTAAAGAATACTGCTTTAACTTGGTTTCAACCATTGCAACAAAGGCAATTTAGGGATATTCATCACTTTTTAGAGTCATTCATCACTGAATTCTCTAAAAGTGGGATCAGACATGATACGTCTTCGTTGATTCATAGTTTCAAACAGACCCCTCAGGAAACAGTTAGACTTGCAGGACATAGGTTTAGACAATATGTTGAAAGATGTCCTATGCAAGAGCTACCCTCACAAGCCAAACAAGTGTCATTGTTTCTAGACGGCCTGTTGAGCTCTAAACTACGCTCCTATGTGTACTTGAAGGAACCCAGAACGCTAGAGCAGTGTGTAAGAATTTGCATAGACATTGAGGACAACTTAGGAGATGAATTGGAACTCTCAAAAGTCTATAAGGACTCGAATTGTTCTTCTCTAGCATCCACAAAGTTGTCTAGCTCGATAGAAGACCTAGCAGAAAAAGTGGCCCAGAAACTAGGAGTTTCTAGTAAACAGATGCCCAAGTTAACAACTAATGTACGTTGTTACACCTGTGGTGGAAATCATTTGGCAAATGTGTGCCCCAATGCGACACAACCGCAAGCCAACCCTAGTGGCCAATACTGTACTATTGAGAGAAGATACACGAATCATACGGATCAAGACTGCCCATACAACAAACAGGCAGTGAGACAGAACTACCCGCAAGCATACCCGCAGCCAGGTAGGTATCAAGGCCAGTACAATGCTCAACCTCATTACTATAGGCCTCCTCAGAACTATCCTTATCAGGCTCAACAGAGACCATAAACTATTTTAGCTCAGCAGCCACCCCCACCAGCTAATGTCATTTCAATGAAATACGCTGCTGCAGAAGAGAACCTCAATCGGGCTTTAGTTCTCGTTTCACCCCTAATTACTGACAATGATCCAAACTCTAGCAGTTTTGACTCTACTCATGTAGATAGTCCACCCGCATACTACTCAAAGTCACCAGAACACGTAGAGACATATCAATATGATAGTCCACCAGTGGAACCTAGTTGGGAGCCCGACTATGCTAATGTGATGTATACAAACCCCAATCCGCGGCCCCAATTAAGACAACAAAGACCACAAGGCCCTAGAGGACCATGCTTTAGGTGCCAAGGAGATCATTTCATAAAGGATTGTCCACATCCTCCGATAGTAGGACAGTCACATTACTATAACATACAAGGCTTTTGTGCCGATTGTGGTAAAGAGCACATCATAAAAGATTGTCCTAAGAACCCTGCTAATGCTTCAAATGTGACACCGATCAACGTAATAGGTATTGTGCACAGTGCAGATGGATCAAACCCTACATTTTTGCCTATCCAAGCTATAACAAGAGCCCAGGCGCTTTTACAGAACCAACAGCTTAATCAGGAGAAAATAGCCAGAAGTAGTGAAGTTGGAGAATCTAGCAGTAAAAAGACGAAATCTTGGAAAGATTCTAGAGAAAGAATTAAGAGAAAATGGAGTAAAAGGATAACTGAGTTGGAAGGAAGTTTGAAGGAATCTAGAGCCAAAATTCTAGAATTGACTCCATAGGAATCGAATCAAGAGAACCCAGCTCAAAAATCAGGATCAGTTCTAGCGGAACCCATACCAGAAAACCTAGACATGATGTTTCGTGCATATCAAGCTAGAATAAAGGAAGGACCTCAAGTAGCTGAAATGAGTAAGAACTACCCACGAGCAGATCTAGAAATTGAGAGGACTAAGCTTTGCATGAAGATGGTAGAATTAGCACAAGCAATGTTCGAAGCCTCTAGATATCTAAATTGGAATAACATGGCAAAACCAGAATTACACTTTCAAGGATTGATGGAGAGGCTAGAATACTTGATCGATAGCAAAGAGAAAAAGGATCAGCATAGGAACCCTATTGTTCTAGAGACACAAGAAAGGAATGCACCATCCCTGTCTCAAGTACCCAATACAGAGAATCAAGCCAACCTGTCTTCCATACATAGGTACTCACATGAATCTTTGAGAGAAATCCAAGAAGAGAAGTGGAGAAAAGAACAAGGAACCCATCCTCCTATTAAAGAAATAGATGACTTACATGAGCAATTTCCCCAAGACATCCCCTCTATTTACGATGATGTAGAGGAAGAACAACTGAGTGAACACACAGGATTTGAATCCAATTCTTTACAAGAATTACCTCAGTTCACAGGACCTTGGGAAGACAAGTCTATTAGCATGAGAGCACCCACGATAATAGTGAGGAAAGAAGAATCAATGATCCCTAGAAACACGGAAGTGGTCAAGAACGCTAAAGTTTAGTGTCACCTCACGCTTGAGGAATTGTTGAAGGTTAAACCAGAACTGTGGAAACATGTAGCAAATCAATTCCCTGAGCTTGCTACTACCCCCTCACAAATAGGATCACACAAGAAGGTACCAGAAATACCCGTAGAAAAGATAGGAGATGTAAGCGAAGGAGAGGAAGGTAACACTTATCTTCCAATAACCCATCAGGGCTACACCACGAAAGCCATCTTAGATTCAGGAGCCGGAGCAGCCATTGCTACCACCACTTTATGGAAACGTTGGGGTAAGCCAGCATTAAGACCTACCAAGATGAAGCTATAAATGGCTGATGGACACATAGAAAAACCATTAGGCATACTAGAAGGCATATGTCTCACCACTTGTGGTGTGGAGTTCGAGCATACTTTTGCCATTTGTGACTTTGCAAAAAATCATGCTTATGAGATGATATTGGGACGACCATTCATGCGTCACTTGCAAATTGTACAAGATTGGGGAACTAATTCTTTGTATTTGCAACATTTAGGAGTGACTACTAAAGTCAATCTTAAAGACTATTCACATCGAGATGTACCCCCAATACAATGGAATACCATCCATAAGACAAAGGTAGAAACGGAATCTGTACACTCATTAGAGTCAGACCCCTCATGGTTACACGAGGACACTCATTTATGGATGTGTAAAGTGGCAAAACAAGAGGAAGAACGGTTAGAAGCAAGGACCTTAGGTGCAGAGCAACATCCAAGAACCCTTCAAGACCCAGCTTACGCACCAGTAGTATTTCTAGATGAAGAATTCGAACCCCATTGTTGGGCAGAAATCCTAGCAACCATGGATGTAGCCATCAATGAAGAACAATGGACACCCCACTGTGACGAGGATGGCTATGACATTTCAGTTTTCACGATAGAGCCAATCATGTGTGATTCAATGTTAGAAGAATGTGAACCTAGCACTGATGCATTTGAGGATGCGAGTGAATTTGATTTAGAATCAATTATTATGGACCCGCCCTTTGCATCAGAAGAAGAATATTCTTACGAAGTAGAAACTTACCCTCAGACACACGAAGAAATTATGAATGATGTGAGAATAGCCACACAAGTGACCAGCAAGAGTGAAGGCAAGAAAAGAAAGAAGAAAGAAACCATGTCAGAGGAAGAAGAGTCTCTATTTGAAGTTCCTGAAAATTTTAAGAAATATGAAATAGAAGATAGACGAATCATGGTATGAATGCCTAACAGAAAAATTGACATTGGAGAAGTATATGATAATCGAGAGAAAACCAAAAAAATAATAGTTGCCATAGAAGGAGAAGAAGAAAAGTGTACCTACATAGGGCATGATTTGACGGCAGAAGAAGAAGAAGAATTAGTTGCCCTATTGCGCGAATATAGAGATGTGTTCGCATGGAGTTACAAAGATTTGAAAGGACTAGACCCGGATATATGTTCTCATAGAATCCCTATGACTCCAGATGCAAAACCTACGAAACAAAAACCATACACGTACAATGATAACTACACTGCGAAGATTAAAGAAGAAATAGATCGGTTGATAGAAGCAAGATTTATTTACGAAATTGAGCATACCGAATGGGTATCCCCCATTGTGGTTGTGCCCAAGAAGAATGGAAAATTGCATGTGTGTATTAACCTTAAAAAAGTTAACGCCGCCACAATTAGAGATAGTTATCCTCTTCCTATCATAGAACACTTATTGGAAAGAGTTGCGGGCAAGGAAGTTTATAGCTTTCTTGATGGTTTCTCAGGCTATAATCAAGTAGCCATTGCTCTAGAAGATCAACACAAGACGGCTTTTGCCACTGAATGGGGCATATTTGCATTTCGTGTGATGCCATTTGCCTTAACAAATGCATCGGCTACTTTCCAGCGACTCATGTGTCATGTTTTTAAGGAATTCTTACGTAAGAATTTGGAAGTTTATGTCGATGACTTATGTGCTCATTCAAAAATCAGGCAGACACATATCCCAGAATTAAGACAAATATTTGACAAATGTCGAGAATATCAGGTTTGTCTGAACCCAGAAAAATGCGTTTTCATGGTCAGACAAGGCAAAATCTTAGGACACATTGTGTCAAAGAATGGAATTTCGACAGATGAAGAAAAAGTGAAAGTAATTGTAGATCTACCTAGACCAACTAACGTGAAAGAGGTACAGGCATTTATGGGTCATTGTGGTTATTACCGACGATTCATACACATATATGCAATCATAGCTAAGCCTCTGTACTCTCTTTTGACCAATTTTGAGTGGACATATGAGTGCAAGAATTCATTCAATGAACTTAAACGCCGTTTGTGCTCAGTACCTATATTGACCACCCCAGATTGGAGTAAGCCATTCCATGTACATGTGGATGCATCCAATTACGCCATAGGATGTGTTAGCACAACCCACGAATGAAGGAAATATAGATATTCCCATAGCTTACGCGAGCAGACAGTTGAACGCAGCAGAAAGAAATTACACCACTACGGAACGAGAAGGATTAGTGATGATTTACGCAGTAAAGAAATTCAGACATTATTTGTTGGCAAACAAGTTCAAGTTCTTTACAGATCATCAAGCCCTATTGTACTTAGTCAACAAGCCATGTAACACAGGACGATTAATAAGTTGGTTTCTATTACTCATGGAGTACGATTTTGAAGTAGTAGTCAGGAAAGGAAAGACACATCTCAGAGCTGACCACCTTTCAAGATTAACCTCAGGAGAAGCTCCTCAAGGGATAGCGGATGAATTACCCGATGCATATTTGTTTAACCTTGAGATAGCACCAGAATGGGCTAAGCCGATAGTCCCTATTCTCACGTATGGACCCAAGAATCCTAGGATAAGGATCAAGGAAGGAGAGATTACCAAATCTCAAAGATATCAAATCATAGCAGGAAGCATATATAAACAAGACAATCAAAAGATTCTTGCTTGTTGCGTAGATGAATCAGAACATGCGAATTGGTTGCAATTAGCACACATAGGTGCATTAAAGAAACATCACTCGAAACATCGTATATTGCAGACTCTGCATAGACTAGGAGTATATTGGCCTTCAATGGAAGCAGACGTCTACAAGTGGTGTAAAGAATGCCATGTTTGTTGTGAAAGACCACTAGTAGAACATGCTACATTATATCACGTGTCTCTCACACCAGAATGGAGTGAACCTTTAGTAACATATTTGAGGACGAAAACATTCCCTCAAGGAATGAATTTAGCGCGACAACGCATTCTAGAGTAGGAAGCTCAAGACTATTCACTTATTGGCGACAATTTGTACAAACGAGGACGAGATGGATATTTAAGACAATGTGTTCATGAAAGCGATTATTTGCGCATACTAGAGACTGCACACCAAGGTGTTGCAGGAGGTCATTTTGGACCCGATAGGATAATCAAAGCCATCCTCTTTGCAGGATTATGGTGGCCCAATCTTCACATGGATGCACATACCTATGTTAAGAGATGTGATGTGTGCCAAAGAACTCAGTTTCCTACTCGCAGAGATGAAATGCCATTGAAACCCATGATGGGCAGACGTGCATTTTCTAAGTGGGGTATAGACTTTGTAGGACCCATTAATCCCCCTGCAAAAGGTACACATGCTGAATACATTATTGTTGCGACAGATTATCTTACCAAATGGGTAGAGGCAAAAGCCACAAAAAAGAATAATGCACACACAATTGCAAAATTCTTATTTGAAAATGTCTTTACAAGATATGGATTGCCTATAGAGTTAGTGAGCGATCGAGGAACTCACTTTTTAAACCAAGTCATTGAATATTTGTTACAGGATTTTATGGTGATTCACAAGAAATCCGCACCATATCATCCTCAGGCCAATGGTCAGGCTGAAAGCACTAATAAGATTCTTTGTAATGTACTGACGAAACTCGTGAACAACAAACGTTCAGATTGGGACAAACAGTTACACCATGCTGTTTGGGCATATCGAGTGGCCTACAAGACCGTACTCAATGCAACTCCCTTTCAGATGGTTTTTGGTCAGAATGCTGTGCTTCCTTTGGACTTCTTGATACCGACCCTTAAGGTTGCACAAGAACATCAATGGACCGGCCATGAATTATCAGCAAAAATAATGGACTTGGAACGATTAGGAGAAACCAAGCTGAAAGCAGCAGCAGGGATGTACGCGGTAAAGAAGCGACAGAAAGCATATTTTGATGCACATGTGAAAGATAAAGGCTTGAAAGAAGGAGATTTAGTTCTAGTATATACTCTGAAACAGCATGCACGAAAGTTAGAAAAGCGAGGTTATGGACCTATGATCATTAACAGACTCTCAACAAGTGGAGCAGTACAATTAGCCACCTTAGAAGGAGACATAATGCCTAATTACATTAGTGGCTGTAGAGTTAGGTTATACCAGGAACCTCTTACTGAGAACATGCTTAGACGACTCACGTTGGCAAAGAAGCGTAAGGAGAAAGAAAATAGAATACGAGCTGAAGCTTAGGCAGATGCTATAGAACGCATTAAGCGCATGAAGTTAAGAAGACAAGGCCTAGGGAGAGAACATTATAACCATCTAGAAACATCACCCAGATACCCCATGGCCATGTGTCAAGCAAAGTCAAGTACAAACCCTAGCATAGTGGACAGGAGACCATTCATTAGAGTCAGGCTAGAGCACGGCAACCCTTGCCAAGAGCTCAGGGCTTTAATTGATTCAGGTGCTGCAACTAGTGCGATTAGATGGTCCCACTATAAGGACTCAGGAATAGAAATGCGGCCAATTGAGGCATACCTCATAGGGCTAGGAGGCATGGAAACCCCTTGCATGGGTGAGGTGGAGCTTCCTATCCTCATCAGCGAGGTGACTATGACAGTAACATTACTAATGTGCCATGATGACGACCTGATAGAACCCCTAATCCTTGGCCAAGATTGGCTATACGATCACTCAGTGGACCTAAATCTTAGACAAGGCTCCTTGCAGATTGGAACCTTAGATCAGAAGCGAGTGATACCGCTTGACTTCCCTAACGGCAGTTTGACTGAGGTTTGTAACCCTAGACCCTATGAAATGCATGCGATAGAAGACCGGAAGATCTTTGGTCAGATCGTCACATTACGTCTACACCAACCCACACGGGCTTGGCGATGGACAATTGTCAATCAAAAGGACGTCAGGAGATTTTCCCTTGGGCTTCCTGCAAATTAGAAGGGTCAACCACCCCATCGCTTGGTCAAATGGACACCATCAGCGGTCAAGAGGGTTACATTAGCGGACAAATGGGCACTATCAACTACGGTGCCCATCCTATCACACTTACTGCGGACTGGCCTAGATTAAAAGTACAAAATGGAGCACTTCCTAATGGGCAGGTTTCGCAAGTGTTGGACATCCCTTCTTTTCCAAAGCAGAGTGTCCATCGGACCTCTCAACCTCAACCACAAAGGAGTCAACCACGGCAAAGGAACCCAGGCCGACGACAATATCAGACTACTCAAAGAAAGCAGCAGTATCAGCATTACAAAGCAAGAGGCACAAGACAGATATGGGTGCCAAAAGGACAGAAAGCACCGACTGATTTCAACAACGCTGACATTGATACGAAGAAGTTAAAGACAAATCAGAGTCAGTATTCAAAGTCTACTCGACCTTCTTCTACGAGTACGAACACTCGACAAATTTGGATCGTAAAGAAGTACCTTACAAACCGACCCACACCCATGCAGATTTGGGTACCCAAATAGTGTATTATAGCTCAACCCTCAAGCCATGTAATATATAACCCTCAGAAATCTCTTCACCCTTCAACCCCACCACATCCGATCTCAACTTTTGTCCCTTAGAAGAAACCTATCACCCGCTCACAAACTCTTAGGAAGTGTTGGTGCATTTTACCCAAGCCTACATGCTTGATATGCTTGATATTATTCTCATTTGTAAGTCACATGTGTAGTCATGTGAACACCTCTTGTAAAAGAGTTCATTTTTATCTCTTGTAATTGAAAAAAGAAAAAGGAAAAGGATGGCTTACCTCATGCATGATGTAAAAGCAACTTCGTGGCTCTAACTACCAAAATCCATGACTTTTTGAGTTGAGGGAATATCTCCTAACTTTGGGGATCACTTTTAGGTGGAGCCATTCGAATTCGAATTCAAAACTCCCTCCAAGAATAGCTATAAAAGGAGCAAGAAGGAAGAGGCGATTAGCAAGCCTTGTACGTGACCACTTTATGTCATTTTGTAGAGATTGAAGAGCTTAATCCATCGCTCTATCATTCTACTCCCATTGTGCAAAGATTCATTGCCAATGTGGTTGTAATCATATATGAAATTATACATTTATCATCATTCACTTCTCTGTTTTGCTCTATGCTATACTCACTTAGAGCAGTAACTTCAGAAGGTCATATCTCGCGTTCTACTGAACCTTTTTCAGTGATTTAACTTGCGTTGGATAGCTCCTACTGTCTACTCTCTACCTATATACTTTCAAGGTCAGTGGATTAATTGTTTTGAAGATATCTTTAATTTACTGCTCACTGGTCTATCTCTGCAGAGCCCCGAGAATGGTGGGCATGTTCCAGAAATTGATAAATCTTGTTCTCAGTGCTCAGTCCATCATTTGAAGTGTTTTAACTTGGATTGGGAAGCTTGCTAAATACATTTGCTATGCCCAAAAGGAATGTTTCTAATTCTTACCAGGTTGAGAGCACTGTTCATTTTTTCCAGCAGGTGTATGTCCAAAAATAGCAAGTTTTGGGAGCTAGTCATTTCGCAACTAGTCTGTCTTGACTTAAACTTTTGGGATACATGTTCCAAAGTACTTGGATGATATTTTGGTGGATTTAGGAAGCTCAAAGGGTCTACTAATCAACTCTGAAGTCTCAGTTGGCTGGTGTGAAGCTGGTTGTAGTGGCACCTACTCATCTTTGGATTGCATCCACCATCTCTCTTTACAGTGGTATCAGAGAGTAGTCAAGCAACATGGGAGATGGATTTCCATCAACAATCGAGAAATTGGATCGAAACAACTACCTGGCATGGTCTCTAAGGATGGAGGATTACCTTCAAGGGAGGAATCTATATGGATTCATATCCGGAGATGAAGCAATGCCAACCATGAGAAACAAAGGGCAACCATCACATGAAGAAGTGGAAGGACTTTCGAATTGGTGTTCGAAGGATGCACTTGTAAGGTCCTATATTCTAAACTCAATCTCTGATTTTCTTTTACCTCAAGTCAAGGGATGCAAGACATCAAGAGAAACCTGGAATGCACTTGCTTCGTTCTTCTCTTCCAACACTCGAGCAAGGAAGAACCAATTGTGGATGGAGTTCACAACAATGAAGAAAAGGCCGAAGCAAAATGTGACTGATTATGTCACAAAGATGAAGGAGATTTCCGACCAACTTGGAAGCATTGGAGAGGTAATTGAAGAGGAGCAAATCATAAAACAAATCATGAATGGAATCAAAGCAGACAACAAGTGGGAGTCATTCACAACAGCCATGGATTTATACATGGATATGCATGTACCCGACCTCAACACACTCATGGGCCAACTCTTCACTCATGAAGCAAAGATTAGCAAAGGTGGTGAGTCCTCAAGAGGTAATCAAACTTCTGCCTTATATTCTGATAAAGCTAAGGTCAAGGACAAGTCAAAGAATAGGAAGAATGAAGATGAAGGTAGCTCTTTCCAAGCAAACTTTGCAGGTAGAGGAAGAGCTAGAGGAAGAGGCAGAGGTGGAAAGCAAGGCAGGGGGAGATTCCAATCACCTCAACCTTGCAATATATGTGGCTTATCTAACCATACTACTGAAGAATGTTTCAGGAACCCGAGGAACTCAAGAGGAAGAGGATTCAATAGAGGTGGCTATGGATCAAATAGAGGTAGATACAATGGAGGCTACAACAACAACAACTACTACAACAACAATTACAACAACAACAACTATCAAAGTGGCCATAGAGGAAGAAGAGATTACAATAACTATGCAGAGGACCAAAGTCAAGAAGATTCATTATTGATTATGAATCTATCAGCGAAGAAGGGTAAGGATGATGATCACATATTTTACATTGATTCGGGATGCTCGAACCATGTAGTAGGAAATGTGGCTTTACTTTCTGATTTGGAAGATCCTAATAACAAGCATGAAGTGCAGACAGGAGATGACACAAAGCACTCAGTGGAGAAGATAGGTAATGTGAAGACATCAGATGGGAATATGAACCTCTTAAGCAAAGTCTTGTATGTCCCTACAATTACCAAAAATTTAATAAGTGTTGGACAGATTGTTGAGAAAGGATTGCAGGTTAGATTCAATCGATTTGGAGCATATGTTGAAGACCCAAGGCAAGGCTTTCGAAGGATTGCCAAAGGAGAAAAGACAAGAAGGCTTTTCACTTTTGAAGTGGAAGATACAAAGAACATAGCTTTGTTTAGCTATGGATCTCAAACTCTAACAGAGTTGGAGATATGGCACAAAATGCTTGCTCACATTGGTGAGAGGACACTCAAACAGATTTGCAGGGACCAAAGTGTACTTGGTTTGCCTAATATCACAAGGCAACACATGATTTATAAGTGTGAAGCTTGTCAACTCGGCAAGGCTCATAGACAACCTTTCAATAAGAAAGGATATATGTATCAAAATCCTTTGGATCTAGTGCACACGGATGTGTGGGGTCCAAGTAAGGAGCCATCTATATTAGGCTCAAGATATTATGTGTCTTTCATAGATGATTGTAGCAGGTGGACCATTCTGTTTTTCATGAAGCACAAGGATGAAGTGTTTAATTGCTTTAAGAAGTATATTGCTCTTGTTGAAAACCAAACAGGTAGGACTTTGAAAAGACTCAGATCAGATGGTGGAGGAGAATACTTCTCTTTTGAATTTGATGCCTTCTTGCATGAAAGAGGCATTAAAAGGGAAGTCACTACAAGGTATACACCCGAACTCAATGGTGTAGCAGAGAGGAGGAACAGAGCTATTGTCGAAGCTGCAAGGTCCATGCTCAACAAAAAGGGATTGCCAAACTACCTATGGGCAGAGGCTGTGTCGACAGCCACATATCTCATAAATAGACTTCCATCTAAGTCACTAGATGGAACCACTCCTTATGAAGTGTGGAATGGAAGAAGACCTAGTCTAGAGCATTGCAAAATCTTTGGATGCTTAGCCTATGCTCACATTCCTTCTCAAGTAAGAGGGAAATTGGATCCCAAGGCAGAGAAGTGCGTATTTATTGGTTATGACCAAAACCAAAAAGGATATAGATTGTACAATCCAACCGTTGCAGATCAACTAGGATCAATCCAGGCTCATATGGAGGATGACGACTTGATTGCACATACTCTCAATGAACTCAAGGACGATGAGAGATGGAAACCATTCATTACAGAAACTATGCGCTGTCAAAATGAGAATAATCAGGGTGGTAATTGAAGAGGGGGCTATTCAAGAAGAGGTAAACAATAAGAAAATTATGCAATTGAACATAAAAGTGATGATTATGATTCTCTTCTTATGATAAATGTAGAAACTAAGATGAATTGCAATAGTGATGTATGGTATGTGGATAATTGCTCTAACCATATGTCACATGATTCTTCATGGTTTTCAAATATGCATAATACTTCATGTAAAGGTCATGTTGAAACAGGAGATGATACAACACATAAGATTATGCAAGTTGGAGATGTTGTTATGCAGCATAAGAGCAAGAAACATTTCTTGAAGCATGTACTTTATGTGCCAACGATCACTATGAATTTGATGTCCGTTGGTCAAATAGGTTTGCAAATAAGATTTAATCATGCAAGTTGCTTCATTGAGGATCAAAAGCAAAGGAGGTTAATTGGCAGAGGACAGAAACAAGGTAGATTGTTTACATTCAAGGTAAACCCAAATCATACAAACTATTTCTCTTATGGTATGCATTGAATAGTAGAGCTTGATCTATGGCACAAAAGGATTGGTCACATGAATGCACACAAGTTAAAGGAGCTATCAAAGAAGAGGATTGTTGAACGATTACCTGATCTTATTAAGCAACATACGGTGCATCTTTGTGAAGCATGTCACATGGGTAAGTAGAGTAGATAGCCTTTCAAGCATTCGGGTTGTGTCAGCAGTGGATTGCTAGATCTTATACACACGGACGTATGGGGTCCTACTAAAGAGGCATCCTTGGCTGGTAATAAGTACTATGTATCATTCATTGATGATCATATTAGAATGACATTTGTGTATTTCATTAAACATAAGGGTGGAGTCTTTGATTGTTCCAAAAATTGCAAATCATTTGTCGAGAAGCAAACATGAAGATATGTTAAGAAGCTAACATCCGATGGAGGGGGAGAATATTTCTCTATAGATTTTATTGATTTTTTGTATAATGAAGGCATCAAAAGAGAAGTTGCATGTAGGTATACTCCAGAAAAAAATGGAATTGCAAAAAGAAGAAATAGAATCATAGTAGAAGCATCTAGAAGCATGCTAAGTGATATGTGTTTGCCTAATTCTTTTTGGGCTGAAGTTGTTAGCACAAGTGTGTACATTATGAATAGAGTACCCACAACTAGAGTTCATCAATTGGTGCCATATGAGGTATGACATGGAAGGAAACAAAGTGTAAGTCATTTGAAAATATTTGGTTGTGTATGTTATGTACATGTACCTAGTGAAGTGAGACCGAAACTTGATGTGAAATCAGAAAAGTGCATAATTATTGGTTATGCAGATACTCAAAGAGGATCTAGATATTATAATCCTCATTCCATAAGGTGGTTGTTTCAAGAGATGTAAACTTTGATGAATCACTTTCATGGTATGTAGATAAGAAATGTTTGCAGGTCATAAATGGAGACGAAGAAGATACAGGCGAAGGAGATGAATGCTTACCTCAGCCCACAAGAAGTTTAAGTGATGAGAAGAGTGGTTTGGATGAAGAAAGAGAGCTACCTTTCAATGGAAGATCAAGGCAACCTCCAAGTGTTAAAAGTAAAGTTAAACTCAAACTGATTGAAGTTAACGATGAAGAAGAAGAAATTGGTAGTGTATATGAGTATGGAGAATCATCAAAGGTCCCTAATAAAAAAGCAAGAGCACCTGCATTGGAGGTAAGAAGAACTTGAAGAGTGAGTAAGCAACCTCAAAGGTATACTTATGAATCTTTTATGAACACTCATTATGCTTTTATGATGAAGCTTGATCAGGAAAATGAACCCACATGTTATGATGAGGTGAAAGGAGATGAAAAGTGGGAGAAAGCAATGAGAGAAGAAATGGAAGCACTACAAGATAATAAGACTTGGAGTTTAGTTCCAAAGACACCGAAACAAAAGGTAATTGGTTGCAAGTGGGTTTTTAAGATTAAAAGAATGTAGCAAAAGGATATGCTCAAACTCAAGGATTGGACTATGAGGAAACATTTAGTCCAGTAGCAAATATGGCTATAGCGAGAACTTTGTTGGCTTTAGCTGCAAGTGAAAGATGGAATATATATCAAATAGACATAAAGAATGCCTTTCTTAATGGTGAGTTAAGTGAAGAAGTGTATATGTTACAACAAAATGATTATGTGGATGCAAAATGCCCTAATCATATATGCAACTTAAAGAAGGCATTGTATGGTCTTAAAAAAGCACCAAGGGCATGGAATGCAAGGTTGGTAAAGCATCTTATGCTGCAAGTATACGCCACAAGTCATGCTCATCCTTCACTTTATGTAAAACATGTAGATGACCTGTGTGTCTATGTATGCATTTATGTGGATGACTTGTTGATTACAAGGAATGATGCAAAAGAAATTGAAAGCTAATTTGGTAAAGGAATTTAAAATTTCAGATCTTGGTTTGCTTATATACTTTCTTGGGATTGAGATTGTGTATGGCGATGAAGGTATGTGGTTGACATAGAGAAAGTATATATGTGATACGCTGAAAAGTTTTGGTATGAAAGAATGTAAGTTTGTTGCTACCCCAATGGAATGTAATGTAAAGTTGAGTGCAAAGGAAGGTGATTAGTTGCATGATATGAATGCGTATAGATTCATGGTAGGATCTTGATTTATGCAACAAAATCTAGACCTGATATATGCTATGCAGTGGGAGTATTGTCACAGTTTAGAGTACCTCATATGCTTGCAATGAAAAGAGTGCTTAGGTATTTGAAAGGTACCATGAACGAAGGATTATTTTATAGTCATGATGCTGATCTAACTCTTAAAGTCTTTAGTGATGTAGATTGGGCTAGATGCAAAGATGACAGAAGATCCACAAGTGGATATGTGGTAATAGGAGGAAACAAGACATTAACATGGAGCCAAAGAAACAACCTACAATTGCTTTATCTTCTATAGAGGCCGAGTATAGAGGTTTAGCATTGGCTACTACTAAGGTTATGTGGTTAAAAAAGTTGTTTCATGACTTGAATGTGTAGGTTATGTACCATTGATATATGGGGATGACTTGAACAATCATTCATATGACCTCAAATCCTATTTTTCATGCTAGAACAAAGCATATAGAGGTACACTATCATTATGTTCGAGAGAAGGCCATAAACAATGAAGTGCAAGTTTCTTTTGTGGGAACAAAGAATCACGTTACAGATATCTTCACCAAATCCTTGGATGGACCAAAGCTTCAAAGTTTCAACTATATTCTGGGCATGAAGGAAATACACTTTGAAACTTGAGGGGGAGAATGTTGAGAGCATTTGTTTTATTTTGTTTTTTTGTAGGTACAAGTTCAAAATTATGTAAATACCTTTGGGAAGTCTTTGAATACTTCAAGAAGTCTCATATTATTCATAAAATATAGCCAAAATACCACATGAGTTCTAGAACATGGTGAGTCAAATCAGTGAGTCACAAGGGAGCTGCAGTGGTGTCCTAGTGGAAGGTCGATGTGGCTAGTTCTCAAAGTCCATCAATACTTTGCTTATTTGAGCACTTGATTCATGTAATACCTCCACCCAAGTGTCTACCACGAATTTAGATTTATTAGGAAGGTTTTAGATTAGTTCTCCATGATATGATAAGAGGGGAGAAGTCGTGATCTTGTTGAAAGTCCAAGAGAGTCATATGTGTATCTCTATGCTACTGTAGTTTTGTATGTAGAGATTGCAGAGCTTGTAGATCCCTCTATATATCGAAATTACATGTTTGATGGTTGATTCTAAAGCTCGTAGTGTCTAGTTAGATATTGTGAATTTTTATAATCATTGGATTTGTGACTTGAGAGCTGTATTCTGTGCAAGTAGTTTATGTTCTTGGGTTCGCCTTTGCTGAAGATCTCCATTAAACCTCAAACTTGTAGAGGTCATATCTCCTTGTGTGTTTATCCAAATTGAGTGCTCTTTAGCACATTGGAAAGATCTTTATGTCTGGTACATGTGTTTAAAAGAAGTTTAAAAAATTCTAAGTGAATAAAGTACAGTAAGCTCTGCAAGCATGACTCATTTTCTACGAAGAAGTTTATGAGAAGGTCAACTTGTTCCTAGGGGTTCCACCTACTTCTAGCTATAATTTGGAGGTCAATAAACTCCAACACATAGGTGATTATTTATGATAATTAGCAAGCTAAAGAGACCCACTACACTCTCCATCACTTGTTCTTGGCTAGTGTGAAGCAAGTTTTAGCAACACCACTTCATCTCTGAAGACTATCCACCATCTCATCCAATAGTGGTATCAAAGCAACAACAAGCAAGATGGGAGATGCATTTCCATCATTCATTGATAAATTGGATAGAATCAACTACCCATCATGGTCATTAAGGATGCAAGTCTACCTCCAAGGGAGAAGTCTATATGGATACATCTTAGGAGATGAAGAGATGCCAACATTCAAGAGCAAACATCAACCCAGAAGGGAAGAGCAAGAGAGGCTAATGACATGGTGTGCAAAGGATGCTCTTGCCAAGTCTTATCTAGTAAACTCAATATCTGATTTCTTATTACCTCACATTAAGAATTGCAAGACCTCCCAAGAGACTTGGGAAGTACTTTCTTCATACTTCTCATCAATTACAAGAGCTTGGAAGGTATGGATGGAATTTACAACCCTAAAAAAGCAACCAAAATAAAGTGTAGCTGATTATGTGACCAAGATGAAGGATGTGGCTGATTAGCTTGCAAGCATTGGAGAGGAGATAGAAGAAGAACACATAGTAAGACAGATCATAAATGACATCAAGGTTGATGATAAGTGGGATTCATTCACCACAACAATGGACCTTTATATGGATATGAGCTCAATACCTTCATGGGGCAACTCTTCACCCATGAGACAAAGCTCAACAAGAACGGTGACAAATCTAGAAGTAACCAATCTTCTGCCCTTTATACAGATAGAAACAAAAGTAAGGATAAAGGTAAAAGCAAAAAGAATGAAGAAGAGGCTAGTACCTCTCAAGTGAACTTCATTGGTAGAGGAAGAGGCACTAGAGGAAGGGGCAGAGGAGGAAAGCAAGGCAGGGGGAGATCCTACAACACTCCACCTTGCAACATATGTGGCCTAACCAACCACACCATAGAAGAATGCTTCAAGAACACAAGGAATGAAAGGGGAAGAGGCTTCCATAGAAGGAGCTATGGACAATTGAGAGGCAAATTCAACAATGGAGGAAGAAATTCCAATCACAACTACAACCAAGGCACAACAATTATAAAGGAGGTTTTAGAGGAAGAAGAGATTATAAAAACTACATAGGAGACCAAGAGGATTCTCTACTCATCATGAACATGATATCTAAGCAAGGTAAAGATGATGAGCATCTTTTCTATATTGATTTTGGTTGTTCCAATCATGTGGCTGGAAATGTAGCATTGCTATCTGATCTTAAAGAACCCAAAGGTCAGCATGAAGTGCAGACATGTGATGACACTAGACACTGTGTTAAGAAAATTGGAAATGTCAAAGCTTCTGATGGTAACATGAACCTCTTAAGCAAGGTTTTGTATGTGCCAACCGTAACAAAAAACCTAATCAGTGTTGCACAGATTGTTGAAAAAGTCTTACAGGTCGTATTCACAAGACATGGAGCATATGTGGAAGACCCTCAAGAACACTTCAAGAAGATTGAAAAAGGTGAGAAATCTGGTAGACTCTTTATATTTGAGATTGAAGACACTAGAAACATTGCACTCTTCAATTACAAAGATTGAACCTTATTTGAACTAGAGATATGACATAAAAGGCTAGGACATATAGGAGAAAGAACACTAAAGCAAATATACACGGATCAGAGTGTGCTTGACATTCGAAATGTGTCCAAGCAACACATGATATACAAATATGGAGCATGCCGATTTGGCCAAGCTCACAGGCAACTATTCAACAAAAAGGGGTACATGTATGAAGACTACTTGGAGCTTGTATACACTGATGTGTGGGGTCCTAGCAAAGAGCCATCAATCTTAGGTTCAAGGTACTATGTTTCATTTATAGATGATTATAGTACATGGATAATTCTTTACTTCATGAAGCATAAGGATGAAGTATTTACATGTTTCAAAATGTATTTGGCATTGGTTGAGAACCAAACAGGTAGAAGCTTGAAGAGGATTAGATATGATGGAGGTGATGAGTATTTTTCACATGAATTTGATTCATTCTTTTAGGACAAAGGTATAAAGAGAGACGTCACAACAAGGTATACTCCTGAACTAAATGGAGTAGTAGAGAGGAGGAACAAATTGATAGTAGAGGTTGCAAGATCAATGTTGAATGAGAAGAAACTACCCAATTACCTATGAGCAAAGGCTATTTCCATAGCCACATACTTGGTTAATAGGCTACCATCCAAATCCTTCGATGGAATGACATCTTATGAGGCATGAAGTGGTAGGAGACCCTCATTGGACATATAAAAATCTTTGGGTGCATTCATTATGCACATATACCCTCACAGATTAGAGGGAAACTTAATCCTAAAGCTGAAAAGTGTATATTCATTGGCTATGACCAAACATAGAAGGGATATAGGATATAAAATCCCACTAACAAAGGGTTTATGGTTAGTAGGGATGTAGTATTTGATGAAAATAATTCATGGTTTGAAGATGATTGCAGGAAGATCAAGTTACCTTATGGTTTGGAAAGTGACTTTCCAACTCTCACTCAAGAAGATCAACAAGTACTAGAAGATTTCAATTCAGAGGATGAAGAGCATATTAACTTCAATGCTTGGAAGTCAAGGGGCAAGACCAAGTTCAAGAAATTGGAAGACATTCTAGAGTCCTCCAACCAAGCAGTCAGAAGATCTCAAAGCGAGAGTAAAAAACTAATAAGGTATGGCTACGACACATCACTAGTCACCAAGCATTCTTTGTACATCACAAAAGACTCTATGATAGAAGAACCTACTTCATTTGAAGAAGCCAATGCAAAGAAAGAATGGAGAGAAGCCATGCAGGAAGAGGTTGAATCACTTCAGAAAAACATACTTGGGATTTGGTTCCCAAGAAGCCAAGCATGAAGGTGATAGGGTCCAGGTGGATATATAAAATCAAGAAAAATTTAGGCGGTTCTATAAACAAGTACAAGGCAAGGTTAGTGGCAAAGGGGTTTGCTCAACCCATGGAGTGGCCTATGAAAAAACCTTTTCACCTGTGGCTAAGATGCCAACCATTAGAGTTTTGGTAAGTGTTGCTGCTTGAAAAAAGTGGAACTTATATCAGTTAGATGTTAAGAATGCATTCCTAAATGGATGGACCTCAGAAGAAGTGTATATGGCCCAACCACCAGGGTATGAAGATAAGGATAAATTAGGTTTTGTGTGCAAGCTAAGGAAGGCACTATATGGCCTAAAGAAAGCTCCTAGCGCTTGGAACCATAAGCTTGTCACTTATTTGCAGGATCGAGGATTTGTTGCTAGCAAAGCATATTCTTCTTTATTCATAAAGAAGACAAACTTAGAAGTTATTTACTTATGTGTCTATGTGGATGACATTATCATTATAGGGAATGATGCTAATGGCATCAAGTAGGTTAAAGCTCAATTAATGGAAGAGTTTAAAATTAGTGATCTTGGTTTGTTAACATACTTTCTTGGCTTAGAACTTGTGTATACAGATTCTGGTGTGCTCGTTACTTAGAGAAAGTATATTCCTGATATATTAAGAAAATTCAATAGGGAAAACACCAAAATTGCAGGTAGACCCATGGAACTCAATCATAAGCTTAGTTCTCATGAAGGAGAACTTCTTGAGGATGTTATAGGTTACCAAAAACTTGTTGGGAGTCTCAACTATGCAACCCTAACAAGAGTAGACATTGCTTATGGAGTAAGTACATAAAGCCAATCTATGTATGCACCAAGAAAGACTCACATGGAAGTTGCCAAGAGGGTACTAAAGTATCTAAAGGGTACCATAAATGAAGGGCTGTTTTATCCATTCACTTCTCACTTGGTCATAAAGATGTATTCTAATCCAGATTGGGCTGGCTTCAAGGATGATAGGAGGAGCACCTCAAGATACTTGTGTTTTCTAGGTTCAAAGCTAATATCATGGTCATCTAAAAAGCAACCAACTGTGGCTTTGCCATCTACAAAGGAAGAATATAGAGGTTTAGCAAATGCAATACAAGAGGCTATGTGGCTCAAGAAACTGTACAGAGATTTGGGGTTACATTCTTACACTCCAACGAGTTTTGGAGACAACACTAGTTCACTTCACTTGGCTGCTAATCTTGTATATCATGCAGGGACTAAGCACATTGAAGTGCACTATCATTATGTACGGGAGAAATTGCTTAGCAAGGACATTCAATTTTCCTATGTATCAGCTCAACTGCAATGTGAATATATACTCGCAAAGTCTTTAGATGAAACTAAGATGAATAGGTTCAAATTGATGATTGGTTTGCAGGAGACAAAGGAGGAATAAAAGATCAAGCATGTTAGGCTTGAGGGGGAGATACTAGTGCAAGAGAACCCAAGCCCACATACTTGGATGATTAGCATATATCTCAAGGAGTCATATATGATCAATCCCTTTTAAAATCAATTACATTTTACCTTTGCAAAAGTACCTTACTTGCACATGGAGTTAGGAAATATCAAATCTTGATTCATTTGGTAGATGATTGATGTATGTATTTGCATGGGAGAGAATGCATGTGATAGTTATGTATGCATATACATATATTTATATGCATGTTTTATGAATGAAGTTTAATGCATGTTTATGAGTAATGTAAGAATGCATGTATAAGCATGCATAAATGCATGTGCATAATTAAAAGTGCGTATGTGCATGAGAGCATGCATGTGGATGATGTGTGCATGTAAGTGAGATGCATAGACAAATGATTGCATGCATGTTTATGAGATGTATGAATGCATGTAAGCATGTGAGATATGCATGCATGTGTATGAATGATTGTATGCATATACATGAGCATGCATGAGTGCATGCAAGTATATGAGAGCATGCATGTGCATAAGTGTACGCATGCTTGTGTGAATGCATGTATGCATAAATGTATGCATGTGATCATAATCGTATGAGTGTGAGTTAGTAAGTGTGCTCAGTACATGGATGTATGCATGAAGGTATGAAAGAATGTATGTTCATATATATGTGTGGTAAGAATTGAAAGTAATTCATAAGAACATGAGTGTTTCTTATTTCTCATAAAAGTACTTATACTTTTGTTTTAGAGCATTGATAAGCACCTTACATTGACAAATATTATGAAGAGGAAGGTGGAGAAATAGGCAATAGATGTTGATCCAAGCTACAATCCCTCCAATCCTTCTATCGAGATTTCTCTAGTAGATGAAATTTTAATCTGATTGTCTTAGAACTTAAAACTCAAATATTTTCATAAGTTGTATAGGGTTGGTTGTTATGTTAGTTCTCATTTTATCCTTAAAAACATGAATGTTACCTCCTCATCTAGATAAACTTGAAGATTATCTTATAACTTTTACTTATATTTGCTTAAATTATATAGGGTTATTTTGTCGTATCAATTTGCATTTCATCTTACAAATGTGAATGTTATCATTTGATCTAAAAAGAAAAAGGTTTTGTTTGTAGTCAAATGATGTTTACCATGTACATTGATCACTAGAATATAGACGAACACTTTTCACAACACTATTTTCATGACTTAAGTCCTAAAGTGCACTAAGAAACACCATGTGTGTAGTCACTCGGTGGAACGTGTTGAAAAATCGGAACTGATCCACTTTGTGATCTTCGTGCATGCGCCAAAACCGTGCACCTAAATTAGGAAGACACAAACATACACACATGGGAACCTACACATGCACAAAAATAAGCTTAGACACATACATACACGCACACAGACACTTGTATGCATGTAGAATTCATGCACAAAGAGACATGTTTATGCACAATTTCTCACACAATCTTAGATCAAGTAGCTAGTGTACTAAAATGTGAATTAAACATATGCATACAAATCACTTAATTGTGTGAATATGAAGACATATATTTGTATATATGGTGATAGATGAATTTCATACATGGCATGTGCATATATTCCTCATCACATAGAGATGATGTGGTACAGTAAAATGAAACACAACACTGTACATGTTTTCTTTAGGAAACATATCCTATCTCTTCTCTTTAGATAAAGAATATTTGACCACTCTTACTCTTAAGCATACATAGAGATAGCATGAGCCTTCATCTTTAGAGGAAGTATCCCTTCCAAAAAAGGAGATGGCTGTCCCAACAAGTAGTGCCACACATACATATGGGATCATTCAAGAACTTAATGCCCAACTTCTTTCTTGGTCTATTCCAATCTCAAAAATGGCTTAAGAGTGTACTCAAAGAGCTTTCTTTTTGTACTCAAAGACATTAAATGGAACAATAATTCATATACAAGACACATAGTATTCTCAAGAAACCTCCCTAAAAGAGTTCTAGTTCTTAGAAATTGATACCCAAAGATGTGGTAGAAGTATGCTTGCTAGTTACAAACAATAAGCTTGGGTTATTTCATCATATCTTTTACAAACACTTAGGTTGTACATTCAACAAACCTCAACAATTCTACATGCTCTAACAACCCGAGATGCCCAATTGAACAAATCCTTCCCATTCCTATTGTGTTGTTGTTGTGTTCAGTAGTGTCTCCTTTCCAAATAGCACTAGTGAATGCAATTGGAGTTGCCAGACTCTTGTTTTTCATGTCAATAATCTATCTTAGGATGATAAAAAACTATAGGGTTAGCATGGCTCTATGTGGGCATGGTCTACTAGCCATTTATTAGATCTCATTTGAAAGGGTGGGCGTGTTCCTTTCCAAGAATTCTCTCAACGCTCGTGCATCCAACTCATGATTTCTCATTTTGTTTTGTTTTTGAGGATCTTCAAGAGTGGCCCCTTATGGATGCATAGAGCTAGAATCATTCTAAAATTTGGAAACTCATTACTTTAGAAGTTATTCAATGACTAGCATTAATATAAATGCTAGATGCATTAAACTTTGGCTTGGAAGTTATTCTATCTGACCACAAAAATGATGGACACTTACATCTAGTCATATACATGCAAGGAAAATCTTGCCCCCCAAGATAATTTATGAAATGCATGAGAAAGAACTTCATCCATAGTGGATGCTTCTGTTACCTGAAGACATAATTTAGAGAGGGCAGCCCACAAAGTTACTATATATATATCATAAGAATCTAGAGTACTTTATGACCTCATGTATACTCAAGCGAAGACAATCTCTATGGAGTAACTTCTTATCCATGTTCAACTTTTTCATCACATATGCCTAGGATGATAGCAATGTGAGCTAGATGCCTTGTCAAGAAGATGCATGAGAGAAAGACAATGATGTTTTTTATCAATAAGGAAGTATACTAATCAAGCCAGAACATCTCCATCTAGCAAATATTTCATCAAGCCATCAAGAAGATTTAGTCTTGATCCACCTAATTCGCGAGTCTCTACCACATGATGATCTTTTTTGTAATGTCAGCAGAAAATTCAAGAAGGGAAAGATCATGAAGTAAAGGAGCTCCAAGAAAATGATGGGTTACTATATTATAAGAACCTATTGTATGTCCCTCTCGGAAATCCCATAATCCATTTACTTCACCAGTATCATAATAACCTTACAACAAGATATTTTGGAGTAAGTAAAATAATGAAACATAGATCAAGGGATTTTTTGTGGCCTCAAATGTGGAAGGAAGTCAAAGAATATATTGACAGCTTTGATACTTGCAACAGATCTAGGGTATCACTTCAAAAACCTCATGGGCTCTTGCAACTGGTACCTATTCAAGAAAGGCCATGAACTTCATTACCTATGATTTCATAATAGATCTACCAAGGCCCAATACATATGATGCCATTCTTGTTATAGTGGATAGATTCATAAAGATGGCACACTTCATTCCAACTACCAAGAAAATCATAGGTGAAGCCATTGCTAGACTTTTTCTTAGATAGATATTTAGGATTCATGGATTGTTTGATGAAATTATGAGCAATCAAGGTTCATAATTCATATGTATCTTTTTACGTAACTTTGTAAGCTCCTTGACTTTCAAGTTAAACTACCTACAACCAATCACCTAGAGAATGATGGACAAACAAATTGAATGAATCAAGTCCTAGAATAGTATCTCAATTACACCATTAACTATCATGAAAATGATTGGTTTGAGATTTTACCTTTTGTAGAGTTTGCCTATAATATGAGTCATCAAATTGAGCTTTTGACCCACACATGCCACATTGGCTTTACTATAGTGCTTCAAACCTACTCACAATCTTGATTTGAGGTAAAAGCCCATTTGTTGATACCTTAATCTCATTTATAGATTTCACTTTGAGGGTTTTCTTTTTTCAAAAAAGGTTCCAAAGATTCTTGGGAGATGGTGGGATAAATGGTCTTACAAAATAAATATCTTAATTGAAAAGCATCTTGATCATTTTCTCAAAACATCTATCCAATCCATATTATTTAGCTCTCAATTTCATCTCAAAGAGTTTCAGAGTGTGGTTTCATGAATCTCAAAATGGGCTCATAAATTTGAAGTGGATAAGTCTCATAGAGGTAATCTTTTCTTGGATTGAGAGGCTACTAGAGCAATAGAATATCAAGAGTTCATCGATGAGCAAGAGGCTTGGAGATATGCATCTCACATGCTACCCCTAACTTTCTATCTAAATAACTGTGGATGGGCTAGGAGTGCTCCTTTTGTCTTTTGATCTCTCTCCTTAGAGGGTCCTATGCAACCTCTTGAGATACTAAGAGAGATGAAAAGATTGATTTGGTTCCAAATTTAGTAGATAAGAAAAGAGGGAGAGGATCCTTATGCCTTGGATCACACATAGATGAAGAAGAAAACACCAAGATCTCATGAAATATAGTATGGAAAAGCTATGGTCAATGAATCTAGATCAGGATACCACTCTTGTAAGAAAGATCATATTTTCCACACAAGAGATTGAGAAGGTATGTAATGTGCCCATCCAACTCCACCCATATGTACCTCTAAGCTAAGGTGGTGCATGGCTTAGCCCTCTTCCAAGTGTCCATCCAATGACTCACATGTGGACACTTTCCCAAGGTTCATCACATTCCTTCCTCATCTAATGAGAATTTTCTTCTCATGTACACCCTAAGGTGACACGTAGAGAAGCAACCCAAAATCTAGGTTTTTCAAAGGTTGGCCTTGCGAAACGTTCTCTCTCTATTATACACAATCCAACAACCAAAGATGGATTCCTCTTTGCGCACCTCAATAGCACATATGATCTCAAAGTGCTTTTCAATTACAATGATATTGTTTTACTTGGTATTATGTAGAAGAGTTATGTCTTGTTGGATAGCTATCCAAGCTATGTTTAATAACGGTATTATTACTTTGTTCCAAATTGGTTTTGGAGTTCTTGATGCATATATTTTGGTTCTTGATTTATTCTCAATCTATGAGAGAGGATGTTAAGAAATGTAATCCATTTTTGTTCATTTAAACTATTTCTTGATAACTCTTGAAGGTCCCAAATCATAATGTTTCACAATTTATACTTTTAATTTCGGCATTGCACGATAGTTTAATCTAGGGACATTCTAGTTTCCATTATTCTTCGTTTGTCTCATTCTTCATATAATTATATTGTTGAAATGATCCATTTGATCATTGCCTTGTCCATGAGGATGATTTATAATTATTCTTTTCTATATAAATGAAGGTATTTCAAGAAACTTTGGTAATCACCTAACCATATATTTTGCGGATCCAAAAACATTTCCAACGTGTTGCTCTGCCTGCTCTTACATAAATAAGGCATGTGATGATTATGCTCTTTCCATGCACTTCAGTTACATGCCCGTGTATGAGGTTTAATATGAGGCTGCGAAGTTGAGATTAAGCTGTTTATGAAAATCTGTTTAGCATATGGATAGAAGATCACATATTCGATGAGCTTCATGCTCAAATGATGGTCATACTTTTTCAAATATTCGTAATCGAAATATTGCTTATATAGACTGGAGAATATATGGAAAAAATGTGAGGGTTATGCAGATTTAAGAATGGTATTCCAATTAAATGTGCATTTTGCTGAATTCATAACATGAAAGAAGAGGTAGACAATACACTGATATATGCAACATGATTGATGCAAGATGAGAAGGTACTGTTATGAAATCACACTATCATATCCTGCGTAGACATGACTATGGCTCTTGTCGTAGAAATCAGTCTTCTACATATATTACAGAAATAAATCTCAGAGAAATAAGAAGCTCTTGGATAGTAATCACACTGTATTACAGCGATGGAGTCAGAAAGAAACGGTTATGCACGAAGATCAGACATATCAAGCAGAAGACTACGTCAATACGGGACATCTCAACATGCACAGGTACTATACGAATGTGACTACAAACGGTGGAAGGCGGTGGTCACCCTATTTGTATCTGATCTGCATCACATGTTTCAAGATGAACAAAGGTAGATCCGTGAGGGCAGCGAGCTTGATGACGCTTGTGCAGAGGGCAAAGCGACGTGTCATCAAAGTTGAGTGCGTAACTCACAGGATCATAGTAGAAGTTTTCATGGCGGGGCTGTTGACGCTGGCAAGAGTTCCAACAATCTGCTTGATGAGCTCGGGCACGAAAGCGGCGAAGGAGACGCTTCCAGCGAGGCGGAGGCGCGTATATCATCTCAAGACGGTCATTCGCGATGATGCATTTCTCCCAAGCGTGCACGTCTGTGCGTAACCCTACAACGGTGAGTTCTTTCGGCACCTTACGATGCGCGGTTGAACTCGGGCTTCGTCTGCATAACTCGCATGCGAAATGGACATGCGTTTGAAGACACAACGAGCAGCATCTACTGCAGCCTGATGATGTCCTGTATGCGGTTTTAGGACTTCCTCCCCAAGTTAAGCTTTTCATAATTCCACACTGCGTGAAAGGAATACTCTCTGTGTCAAAGAAATGAAACTGGCTGTATCGTACCTGGCTCTGAACCAGATGAACGAAGAATGCTTCAACTCACACCCTCGCGATGTTCCAATGTCTACGGTGTCCATTTGATGTTCGCCATGGAAACTTTGATAATGGAGGACGTCAGCGAAAACGACGCGGGTACGCTTGGAAGCACACCATAAAATATAGCATGGGAAGATGAGGCGTGATGGAGAAGAGAACGGATGGAGTGGGAGAAGGATATTCGAAGCAGAGTAGCTCCTAGATGACGGCGAAGGAGACTGTCGGGCTGATTCGCGTCAACGAGATACTCGGTTTCTTCACGCACTTTTTCCTTTCAAAAGAAGTTCGATCACGCTCTCTACTTGAATTAATTAATTGAAAGTACAATGTGAAGACCATACATAGATGATATTATCTATAGGACCCTCAATCTCATATCCCACACAAACAAGTTAAAACACCTAGCACCTATTAGGGATAAACAGAGTCTAAAGGCGTGTTAAGGGCAGGAATTGGACAAGGATGGCCTTAACACCACATGAAGAGATTGGTTTAAATTGAAGTCGATTTTGTTGCAGTGAGCATGGAAGAATTGGATAGGGACAACTCTAAGGTCACACAAGGAGATTGGTTTGAATTGAAGTTGACCTTGGCAAAGTGAGCATGGCCTTTATCACTGCCAAAGTTATCCATCAAAAACACCTGAAGGCCAATGATTATCCAAAGCCACTCAGTTTGACATCTTATCATACTATACAACGAGGAGTGTCCAAGGAGCATAGCCAAGAGGATCTGTACTACACCTTCAAGTGAGACTGATGATTCAACCAATAGAACTAGTGTTGTTGGACTCTTCACACACTTTTTAGTTCCCTCTTTTCTTTTTTAAAGGAGGTTCAATAGGTGCCTACTCCCCCATCTTTAACTTTGAAAGTACAACTATACAAGTGAATGGGTATAATACCCGTGGGACCCCCCTCTTTTTTCTTTGATAATACTTTCTCGCGTCCATCAACATTGACAGATATCATGATTCACTAGCATTGCTAGTGATCCTATCACTACTGCAAACACTACTACTCGTGTATCACCACTACATTCACCAATATTGAGCACCTATATATTTTTTTATAATTCCACACAGAATTATTATATTTGTTTTTGAAGATACATAACTCCACAATCTTATTGGGTATTTCATAGATCAATATCTTTTTGTCCTATGATCTTATTCCATTAGATTCCCTCTACTTATCTCATGTATACTTTTCATTTACATTTATGGAATTCTTGTAATGTAAATAGTGTTTGGCAATGTCATCAACATACACAACAATGATCAAAAGTATATCATCCACACACTTAACATAAAAGGTGCTCTCAGTTGGAGTTCTCAAAACCATGTGCAACCAAGTAGGCATGCATCTTTTCATACCAAGCACATGATGCTTGCATAAAGCCATCTAATTCCTTTTTCAACCTACACACTTTGTTTTCATGCCCTTTCTACATAAAACCATAGGGCTAAAATATATACATTCTTTATGTGAGTCACCATTCACAAATGCAACTTTATAGTCCAACTGATGTACATTCCAACCATGATGAGCTCCAAGTCTACAAGTGCTATTGAATGGTGGTCATTCAACATGTGAGTGCAAAGGTCTCATCAAAATCAATGCATCTCTTTTGAGCACCTTTTGCAACAAGCCTAGTCTTATACCTCTCAACTGTTCCATCACGTTTATGCTTCAACTTGTATATGCATTTAGTGAGAATGGCCTTTTTGCTTGGAGACAGATCACATAAAGACTAGCTACCATTCTTCATAATAGAATCACATTCTGATTGCATAGAAGCCATCCAATTTTTTGAATTTTATGCTTAATCTAAAGAAACATGCTTATTCTCATCACAAATACTAGAGGCCATCATTGCATAGAAATCTAATGCAAAGGAAGCACTATGAGAGTCTGAATGAGTATGATATGAAAGAGGCACATCTAATTTTCTATGTGTCAAAGTCTCCACCAACCATTAGGCATAGTTTTTGCCTCCTATACATCAATGCTCTCATCAACAAGTGCATCATGTAAATCTGCACTAGAAATGGAATGATCTACATCATCATGTAGGACTTGTAAAGGCTACAAAATTGCCTCATTTGGACTATCACTTGAGTGCCCATCTATAAAAAGAGGTGGCAAAGTCTCATACACATCTCTAGAGCTAACTGAAATCTCCTTATTACATAAAGTAATGGATGAATCATATCTTTCTTAAAAACAACATCATGGCTAACCGAAATGCATTTAGTATGCGGATGATACAGATGATGGCCTTTGCTTTCAGAACTCTACCCAACAAAAATACATTTCACAAATTTATCATCCAATTTCTACGTTGCTATTTAGGTAGTAATGCGTATGCTAGACAATTGAAGAAATGCAGATGAGAAACAAATGGCTTGCGACCATGCCAAGCCTCATATGGAGTGATAGATTGTAGTGCGTTGATGGGACACCTGTCGAGTACATATGGTGCACACATAAAAACCTCAAGCTACAAGCTATGTGGTAAAGCCTAACTTTTGACTATACACCTTGCCATCTCCATGAGAGACATGTTCTTCCTTTTATGAACTCCATTTTGTTGAGGTGTATATGGCACTCTACAGTGATTTTTTATCCCATATTCAGCCAAAAATACATTAAAATCAGAAGACATGTTGTCATATTATGGATGCACACTCTTAAGTGAGGTGGCATAGATGCCACATGGCATCACTAAGGGTATTATGCCCATTTGGTTGAAGGGGGAGAAAGCAATCTCTATGATTAAAGAGATTATTAATACTACACTTAGTAGTAGTTTTCAGGGTTTTCTCACTATCACTCAAGAGAACATAAGAAGAGATCTCGGACGTGGCTGGGAGGAGAATATATCTCGGTGTTGATTGACAGTTTGTGGACGCAAGCTGAAGCAAAAATACGTAAGATGCAATATTGGTATCAGAGCGGTATGAATCCCGCATGAGCTACACATCTAAAAGAAAGATCTTCGCTGTTGCGTGGCGCTAGAATCGAATCTGTGACCTCTTGAAGAGAGGGGAGTAGACTATCCACGTTGCCCACTTCCATTTGTTAAAGATACTTCCTAAAATTTAAATTATAAGCTCGTCGCAGCTTCAAAAAATGAACAAGGAGAGCTCCGTGGCCTATGAGGTTAGGTGCATAACCTTGCATATGGACATGGAGAGGTGGGCAAGTCCTTAAGCTATCCTTCTTGGCTACTTGGAAGAGAGCTCCATAGTGATGAGAAAGGAAATCAAATAGTCGATCAATATGAAGACAGTTATTATTCAATGCACATGCTACATGAAGAGATCGTGAACACAAAGCATCCCTTCTATGAGCTTTACAATATCATGGTTTCAAAGTGAAAGAGGATGGAGTTTCATCTTTATCACAGGTATGAGCATTTTTTGTTATTTTCAGGAATTAAAAGACGAGGGTGGGACTCTTTGAGAAGGAGAATAAAAGGGTTGGCAATCAAGCCCTTTGAGGGAAATCTTATGTAAGGAGAGTATGAGGTATATATTCTCATTTTGAGTCAAGAAACCCCTCCAAATACAAGTAAGAACAAGCTTAGGGTATCTCCAAAATAGCTTTGTTTAATGATTTTTACATAGATTTCAAGAGCTATTTTGGATAAATAGCCTTTTAGGGAAGGGGAAAAGAGGAGGTATTTTTTTATAAATTAGTAGTAAAGACCATGCATACCTATAGTCTAGCATATGGACTTCCATGTAAGATAAAGAAATCCAAAAGATACCTAAGTTTGATGGGAGTTTGAAGCTCCACAAAACCCCCTTCCATCACAGTTTGAGAAAAAATTTCAGCACCTCAATTTGAGAAATTCCCATTTCGGAAGAGGGCAAGAGGTGCAATTAATACGGATGGATGGGAAAAAGTATATTTACTGAGAGTATGGTGTATGTAATTTATATTGGAATCATTAGATTCATTAAAATGATAAGTTAAGAAGGAATTTTAGTTCCTCAAAAACCTCCTTCCCGCACTTTTTGGAATGTTAAATTTTGCCAAACTCCACTTTTGGGAGTAAGGAAAGAGACCACTTATGAGGCTTCTCATGGATGAGTGCATACATACATGAAGTATGATGTATGTATTACCATGGAAAATAAGAAAATTTAAGAAAAATCTCATTGGGAATGGATTAGGAGCTTGCTAAAAGCTCCCATTTAAGTTTTTATATGAAAGTAAAAATCTTGATTTATGCCTCTTTTGGGGAGCGAATTAGCATGCACGAAGGGAGGATTTGGAAAGGTGAAAATAGGCCTAAGCATATTCAAATATTCCTCTCTGAGATTATGGAGAGAATTTTAGCATTTGCTTGATGGAAGAATGCTTTTGGGCACCCCAAAAATCACATTTTCACACTTTTTCCAGCCCCTCTAACAGTCCACTAGTTTGGCATGTCCTGCTTGGAAAGGCCATATCGTGGGCTATAAAACTCCAAATTGGACGTGCTATGGCTCGTTTCGAAGAGCACAAGGTCTAGTTTCAGTTTATGAGAAAAACTTTTGGAAAAAAGCTATTTTTGCAGGTCTGAACATGTCTGCAAAGTCTGAACAGTTTTTGGCAACTACCTTCCGGAAGCCATATCTTTCAAACCAGGAAGGCGATTTGAGTAATTTCACTTCGAGCTCTTTGCACATGCTATATATTTCAGTTTATGAACATTTGCAGGTCCTAAAGTGGTTTTTATAGGTCTAAAGAAGGATTACTAATGCATTTTTTGACTAAATTTGTGTTATTTTGGTAATCACCTTACCATGTTTTATGTTTTGGGGAGTGCTCCAATGTTTTCGAACACTTCAAAGCTTATATTAGGATCTGCCGAGGAAGGTGCAGAGGTCTCGAAGTTTGTTGAAAAGGATTGGATGCATGCAATTTCAATACTAAACCACTCAGGGACGTATGTTTTATGCTTCAGGCATTTTACTTTATGTTATGGCATGTTCTGTATGTACATGCATATGTTGGATTGCATAAATCAAATATTGATCATTGTTTAAATTATTAAAGTATGGATCAATGGGAGAGAAGCACACTTTTTTATTGTTTGCAAGAAACAGGATGGCAGAAACTATATGGCTATGCAACACAGAGAATTGTTGCTAGCAATTGTTTTTATGTTTTTGCAGGTTATGGAGTCCATATATGAGTTTATGGCATGCATGCCATGGGCCTGTCAAGCCCTATGTTGTTGGGTGGCTTGTGTGCCATTGAGCTTATGGTTTAAATTTTTTTGGGATTCCATTTCCTGGGGAAATGTTGTCGAAAGTTTTTCCCCCTCATGGCATTATATACGCACTTGCCTTTAGGTAAGAATGTTATGGCATGGGAACATGCCTGTCTGCAAACATCAATAAGACCTAAGCATGCTCATAAGCATGTATTGGATGGGCTTAGTACCATTAGATTATTATACATAAGGCAACTTCAGTAGTAATAGGATCCCTACACATAATCCTTATGGATTTAGACCATAGGATTGCTAAGGGAAGGAGCTACACCTTCACCATTGGTAATGTGCACAAGCAATCCTATAGGTTTTAGGAAGTTGCATATAGGTACGGGAGATATATATATGATAATCTCCAAAGTGGTGAAGATTCATTTATCTTCACAAGAGTCTCACAGTATGATTAGGAGACTATGGGGTATTATGAGCAATACCCAAAGAGTGACTAGTTTCACTCATGCACATCACTTGACCAAGTAGTGAAGCGTTTCTACTACACCACTAAGGAAACCAATTACATGGGATCACCAAGATGGGTTTCATAAGATAGCATCGACGAGTGCTTATATAATTCGAGTGATGGTTAGGAAGGCCACAAGCATGACACTAGCTCTATGGTATAGAGCATAGATCCCTTAGCCAGGAATAGTTGGGGTACCCAATACATGTATGTATATTGGGATCTACACAGAGGTACTTAGAATTAGTCTTAGTACCTAGGAACAAGTTGGTTTGGAACAGAAAGGGATATCCATTGTCACATACTGACTAGAACCAAACTAACTAGTTCAAGGACATGGGACTCACTTGAGTCCACTCACATGATTTTAGGATACGGGATTCATTAGAATCCACCTATATATTTCATTACATATATATGGAATATATATTCGGTTTAGTGTAGGTATGGTACCGTGAATTGGAAGAAGTTTTCATTGGTATGGGATGGTGGAAATGACTTCCCTTTGAGCACTCTTCTTCTATGGCCAGGGAGAAAAGGACTCATCATTCATGGCGTCATGTCTCACTAGATCGAAGGAGAGCTCTTAGTAGACATCTCCTTAGGATTGGGAATTATCCTTCATAGTTTAGGGAAGATTTATTCTCCCACTAGAGAATGTGATAGGTGATTTTATCACCATAGGTATCACATACTCATTTTGTTTTTTTTTTCAGGAGGGATAATTTCATCAGTTTGATTGGATCGTATAGATCCATGCACAAAGTATGGTTGGCAGAGATAGTTCTTTATTATGGATACACATGTGTTTACGGTATCATGTCACATCATTGTCGACCATTTTAGTAGAGGGCTTTGACCCTTATTAGGAATTTATTTTCTCCACTCTTCACTACATACACCTTCATTAGTCAGGGGAGATTTGTTCTCCATCTTCATAGGAATATATGTAATGAGGGATTATGCATTAGTTATGGAAGAGAGGACTAAATAAATTCATGAGTTTCTCTTTTAAGGAAAGGAGAAAGTGGGAATTAGCTTAGAGATCAAGGAGAGATCTCACTTTAATTCAAATCACTTTAGCTCCTGCTCTTTGAGAGAGAAAGAAGGAAAGGAAAACATGATTTCTTCATAGTAGAAGAATAGAGTGTGTTTTCCTTTAGAATCTCTTAGTCTTTATTTCAGAAGGAATTCATCTATTCTACCTTTTGGTATAATTTTCATTCACATGGGAGTCTCTTTCTCCATGATTTTGGAAGGAAAAAACATGGAGAAATTATGTGCATGTTCTCAATTATGGATGAGTAGAGCAAATGAATTTTAACAAAATCTCTTTCAAAGGGAAAGGGAAAGTGGAATAGATTCCACTACCAGAGCTCTTTTCCTTAGAGGAGATTATATAGAGAGACACATGGAGAGAGTTTCACTTTTTTATTTTGGTTGTCTAGATAGAAGTGGCACTCTTCTATCAAAGACAAGAGGGAGATTACTTAATCATGATGGTTAGATTCAGTCTCACCTTGCATGGGGTTCAGGGGAGTCTGAACACTTTCTTCTGCCATTACGGACATTTCATCTACATTTTCGAGGATGAAAATGCTTTCAAGGGGAAGGAAATGTCATATTATGGATGCATACTCTTAAGTGAGGTGGCATAGATGCCACATGGCATCACTAAGGGTATTATGCCCATTTGGTTGAAGGGGGAGAGAGCAATCTCTATAATTAAAGAGATTATTAATACTACACTTAGTAGTAGTTTTGAGGGTTTTCTCACTATCACTCAAGAGAACATAAGAAGAGATCTCGGATGTTGGCTGGGAGGAGAACATATCTTTGTGTTGATTGGAAGTTCACGGACGCAAGCTGAAGCAAAAATACGTAAGATGGAATACATGTATTCCCCTTGGATCAAAATAGAGGATGCTCAATTTACATGCTCACAAACTTTCAACTATAACCAGAAATTTTTTGAAGCACATTAGCACTTTAGAGTTTTCTCTAATTGAATACATCCATGCATGATTGGAAAAATGATCAATAAAAGAAACGAAGTAAAGATAGTTCTCGAAAGAAGGTCTTTGCATAGGGCCACATCTTAATGAACAAGCTATAATCTATGATTATTTAGAATGTTTGAACCATGTTTTACGAAGGATGAACACTACATTTTGTCAAAAATACAGCCTTTAGATACATATTTACAAGGTTTCTCAACTTTGGGCAAAGACGATACCATATGAGATTTTGTTAGGCAGAGTGAACTCACAAAATTCAAATAAACAAAGCATGCATGCCAAAGCTTTGCATCTAACATAGCGTGAGAATCTTGAATTGCACATGTTGATTGATTCATAGACTTTGCATAATCTATGAGCTTATACATCCCATGACATAAAGTTCTAGGAGAGATAATAACATTGCTATTTGAGAGATCATGAAATCTACACCTATCATCAAAAAATATGATAAACAAGCCAATCTTGGATAATGTTGAAATTGACAATAAAGTTTTCTTGATCTATGGTATATATAAAGCATTTGAAAATGTAAAACAACTACCATTACTAATAGTCAGAATGATCTTATTAACTCCCATTACAAGAAAAGAGGAGTTGCTAGCACGTGTGATAGTATTGCCTGTAGGGGCAAGATCAAGTGAACTAAAGAAACTCTACTGTGAGGTTATATGTTTGGTTGCCCCACTTTTGAAGTACCGAACATTTGAGTCTATTGTAGACATACAATGCTCATAAGAAGATGGATCATAACTGCATACAATAGTAAATGCCCATTCTTCCTTCTCAACAAGATCAGCAAACTCAATGAGGGCATCATAATGCTTATTCACAAAAAAAGGAAGCAAAAATAGGATTGAAAACTAGTGTCCAATTACGATGTTACAAACCGGTTATAAGATCTTGGCAAAGGTGATTGCTAATTGTCTTACTAGTCACATTCAAAACTGGATCAGTGAGGATCCAAAAGGGTTCATCAAGGGGAGGTCCACCCTTGAGGCTATCATTGATGTTTGGGAAGGATTGGTTTTCATTGAGGAATCCATGCAAAATGTCATCTTCCTTAAGATTGACTTCAACAAAGCTTATGACAAACTCAAGTGGGACTTCATTGTCCAATTGTTGAAAGACCTAGGCAATGGGCATAAGTTCACTAAAATTATCTCAATCTTGCTAGAAAACACATTAGCTCAAATTATCATCGATGGACGCCTCTCTCAAGTGATTAGATTAAAACATTCTATCAGAGAAGGTTGCCCATTGGCCCCTCTACTCTTTGCTCTTGCAGTCAAGGTCTCAACTGCCTTGTTCAACATCAAGCACACTTAGGTCTTATTCAGGGCTTCTATCTTCCTCTCAATCAAGACTAGATGATCACCAGACTCTTTTTCGATGATACAAATACTTTTTTGCATAATGACTCGATCAACATTGACACCTTTCGGGGTCGCCTAAATACATTTTGTGAGGCATCCAGATCCAAAATAAATCATGCTTGCTTTCAAGGCTGTAATTGCATATCCACCTTAGTTGTTAATTGACCATGGATGTGAGTTGATCCCTAGAGGACAAATCTTTTGGTTCTTAGGTATTCCAATGGGATTCGATGTTTCAACTCCTCAAATGTTAAGGCATTTGGATTTCCTTTCATCACCAATCAAAGAGTAGAGGCAAAACTCGATATGAATCTAGAAAACTATCGAGAACAGTCAGTACAAGTGAACTATCTAGCAAGACTTCATGAGAAAAAATGAAATGCTCCTTCAAATCTTTGATCTTTGTCAAAAAAGCTATCCCTAAGATTGCGTTCATTCATATGCTCACTCTCCAATTGTTTTGAAAGGTAAAGAACACGAGCCTCATTTCTTGCCTAGTATAAAGTAGTAAGTGTATGCCAAGGATGCTTCACTATTTTAAAGGAGCAAACGTAAATAATGGCATGTTTGACATAAAAAAATATCAATGCATGTGCCTAGGGCTCTCTACCATCCCAACAAAGTTGGTCTATAATAGGTGCAATAGAAACTCCAACACAAACAAGAATTTGAAGATCATCATCTTCAACACCACCTGCATCATGTTCAATAATTGTATTTTCAAGTGTAGTAGGATATTTGTTGACACCTCACACTGTTGAATTTTGAGGCTTGTGGAAGCACATGAACATCACTTAATGCATTACCATGTGAATGTACAAAGATGAGTAACACGTTAGTTATATGTGTATATAAAGGACATCGAAAGAACTTCCTAAAGCGGGAGAAAAGTGCTTCGTTGATCCTAAGTGTGTTCGCACATATCACTACCAAAATATATCAACAAATCCCCCCTAGGAGTCATGCGGTGAACGAGAAGCCGGCACTCATGTATAAGGAAGTGCCAAGCTATGTGAAAGATTTCCATCCACATAAGTGTTGGTGCAGGGCAATCAACAATTGAAGTTTTGGGTGAAGAATTGAAGTCAAGGACTGAAGAAAAGACCAAGTCATGAAGCATGAAGGAAATGCATATCCAGGAGATAAAGAGGTGTATACATATGTACATTATTTTAGAGTCAGTTCATCATATACTTTTGTATGGTCATGAGCTTGTAAATATTTGCCTATATATACAAAGAAAATGTCGGGGAAAATAGGAGAGAATGTGTTGAATAATTTTTGAGAAGAATTAGATGTCATTAGACTCCTTAGAAGTGAGTAGAATCTCTCTCATTACTCAGATGTAAAAATTTCTCAGAAATAAAAAATGTTGCACCCGAACTTTCTGTGTATTCTCCTTCTATGCTTGATCATTTCAAGAATCCTTTTGTAGATGTCTAAGTCCATAGTTAATGAGTCTATGGTTAAAGTTTGAGAGTCTAATTGTAAACAAGCTGTGAGAATTATGAGTAGGAACATTCATATGTGAAGAAGTGTTCACTGTCTCCTGAAACAGGCACAAAATTCGATGTTAATGTTTTGGTCAGTTCTCCTTCCACAGTGTAAAGTTTTGAGCAAGCAAGCACTCAATCTTTAAGTTGAAAGGTAAGCTACTTGTGGCTAAAAGCATTTTCATAAACGGGTTCTAGATTAAGAGAATCAAGTCTAGAAGTTACAGGTGTCTAAATCGACATCTTAGAAGAATAGTTTTAAACATAGGTGACTTGTTAAGATCATTTCTCAAGATCTACTGAGTCTTTTGGAATGATTTAACTTCAAGTAGGTGCACAAACTATAGGCGACACCTTGTGCAAAGGTTTATAAAAAACTTTACACATTTGGTAAGTCAATGATAGAGATATGTGCAGCAGACCTTCTGTGTAATCTTCTTCACAGTTTGATCAAAATTTTGATAATTGATCATTGATCCTCTAAATTGGTGAATGTTTTGAGTTACTCTTGATATAGAGGTGCTCTAACTTCAAGAGTAGCAACCCCGACTGCTGCAGACATAAAGAATTCAACAATTAAAGATTCAGAAGGTGAAAGCTTGAGAGCAAAGCTTGAGAAGGAGGCCATACGACATCAAGGAAGACAAAAGGAGTATCATTCGAAGTAAAGGTACATCTATTACTCATAAAGTTTGAAGAATTCAATACACAGGTGAAGAAAGGATGGGAGATTCTCTTCAAATAGAGAAGATGGATAGAGAGAACTATCCAGCATGGTCAATGAGGATGGAAGCTCACCTTATGAGCAAAGACTTGATAGGGTATATTACAGGTGAAGAAGAAAGCCTCACTTCAGAGATCCTAGTGTTCCAATTAGGGAGGAATTATCAGATTTGAAGACTTGGATGAAGAAAGATGCTCAAGCTAGGAGCATTATCTATATGGCAGTCAATGACTACTTGCTACCTCACATTAGAGGTCTCGAAAGTGCAAGTGATATATGGAATGCTTTGGAGGAGAATTTCCAAAACACCACAAAGTCAAGCAAGGCATCCTTATGGGCAGAGTTTACCACATTCAAGAAGAAGGCCTCTCAATCCATTTCAGACTATGTAACAAGGATGAAGGACATTGCAAATGCATTAGGAGCAGTTGATGAAGACATTGAGGAGGATAAATTGGTAAGGCAAATCCTTACAGGTTTGAGAGGTGATGACAAATGGGAACCATTCATTTTGTCTACTGAATTATCACTGATCATTTTACTCCTGACTTAAATCAATTGCTAGGACATATGTTAACCTTTGAGCATGATGTCAAAGGTGAAAGTGATAAAAGTGCAGGTCATGCAATGTATTCAAAGGATAAGAAGAAGAATATCAAAGGGAAGCAACAAACAAATGAAGATGAAGGTACAACTAGCCAAGCCAACTTCCTAAGAGGAAGAGGAGGTGGCAAAGGTAGAGGAAGAGGCAGGAGTAATAGAGATGGAGTCAAAGCTTGCTGGATTTGTGGTAAGACAAATCACTTAGCTAATGAATGTTGGCATAATACTCAGAGTAATAGTGGATATAATCAGAATTTTCATTCAAGAGGAAGAGGTGGCACGAATCAAAGAGGTAATTTCAGAGGTAGAGGTAGTAGAGGTTATTTTGGAAGAAATGCAGGTAGAGGATTCCAAAGTCAAAAATACAACAATAGCTACTATAATTATGCTTCAGATAAGAAGGAAGATTCAACATTGATAATGAATGCAACTTGTGAAAGGCAAAGTGAAGACCAAAGAGTCTTCTACATTGACTCAGGGTGCAGCAATCACCTGAGTGGTAACATAGCTTTGATGACTGATTTGGAGAATAAGGTAACTAATCATGTAGTTCAAACAGGTGACAATACAAAGCACAATGTGAAGTCAATTGGATCATTGAAGGCCAAGGATGGTAGTACTCTCTTGAGTAAGGTTTTGTATGTTCCTACAATTCCTAAGAATCTGGTAAGTGTAGGAAAAATTGTTGAAAAAGGTTATGAAGTTAGATTCACTAATGAAGGAGTGTTTGTGGAAGACCCTAGCAATGGGTATAAACAGATTGTTTCAGGGAAGAAAGAAGGAAGATTGTTCACATTGAAGATTCAAGGTAATGTTGGTCATGCCTTGTTTACTTATGGTGGACATAAGATCTTTGAGTTAGATCTTTGGCACAAAAGGCTTGGACATTTCAATGAAAGAGGTATCAAAGATATGGTTAATAATGGTTCAGTGCTTGAATTGCCTAATGTTGCAGGTCAACATATGACATACAGATGTGAGGCATGTCAATTAGGTAAGGCTCATAAGCAATCTTATTCCAAGCATGGTTTTATGTATTCAGAGAAGCTTGAGTTGGTACACACAAATGTGTGGTGACCATCAAAGGATTTCAGTATCAATGGTTCAAGGTATTATGTGATTTATGTTGATGATGCTACCAGATGGATCACTATCTATGTGATCAAAGATAAGTCATAGGTATTCAATACATTCAAACATTATCATATGTATGCAGAGAGAATTACAGGTCATAAGTTGAAGAGACTAAGGTCAGATGGAGGGGGAGAGTATTTCTCTAATGAGTTCAATGATTACTTGGGGAATGTAGGTATAAAAAGGGAAATTACTTGCAGGTACTCTCCTCAACAAAATGGTGTAGTAGAAAGGAGAAATAGAACTCTTGTTGAGTTTGCAAGATCCATGATGAAGGAGAAAAATTGCCCAAATTACTTGTGGGCTAAGGCTATAAATACAGCTACTTATTTGGTCAATAGGTTACCATGTAAAGCTTTGTAGGGTATGACACCATATGAGGCATGGTGGGGTAAGAGAACTACTCTAGATCATTGCAAAGTATTTGGATGTTTGGCATATGCAAATGTGCCATCTCAATTGAGGCATAAATTGGAGCCTAAAGCTGAAAAATATGTGTTTATTGGATATGAGATAAGCAGATGGGATATAGATTGTGGAATCCATCCACAAAACAATTCCTTGTGTCTAAGGATGTTACATTTGATGAGCAAGGTACTTGATATGTAGGTACAATCAATATTTATGCAGGTGATGAAGAAATTGTGAATCAAAAGAAAGGTAAATCAAAGGTTCAGATATGTGATGAAGAGGAGAACAATGAAGTGCAGGTTGAAGTTGAAGAAGTTCCTAGGTTCGATCCAGAGTGTGATGAACCAGAAACCTCAAGAAGTGGAGAACTCAGAAGGTCAACAAGACACAAATGGCAACCTACAAGGTATAGCTATGACACTTCTTTTTTGGCTACCAAAGATTATGCTTATATGATAAAGGCAAATCAAGACCCTTCTACATATGAAGAGGCAAAAGGTAAGGAGAATTGCGAGAAAGCTATGCAAATGGGTTTACAAAACTAAGAAGGGCAGATGGAAGTGTGTCTAGGTATAAAGCTAGACTTGTTGTGAAAGGGTTTGCTCAGACATATGGTGTAGATTATGATGAGACCTATAGTCCTGTGGCAAAGATGACAACCATCAGGACACTTATAGCCATTGCTGCATGTAAAGGTTGGAAATTATGTCAATTAGATGTGAAGAATGCTTTTTTGAATGGTTATATTTCAGATGATGTTTTCATGGAGCAACCACAAGGATTCAGAGATGGAAGGTATCCAGATCATGTGTGCAAGCTCAAGAGACCTTTGTATGGTTTGAAGCAGGCCCCAAGAGCATGGAATTATAGACTTGCGAAGTTCTTGAAAGAACTTGGATTTCAAGTATCTAAAGCAGATAGTAGCTTGCTTGTCAAAGCAAGTGATGATGGGTTCACATACATGTGCATATATGTTGATGATATAATTCTTACAGGTACAGATGAGAAAGGCATTCAAAGCCTAAAGAAGCAAATGGAGAAAGAGTTCAAAATCAGTGACTTGGGAGACGTCATATTTATTGGGCATGGAGATCTTATACACTCAACATGGAGTGTATGTAACTCAAGAAAGGTATTTGAAAAACTTGTTGATCAAGTTTAAAATGGATGACTGCAGGATAGCACCTACTCCAATGGAGGTGAATCATAAATTGAGCAGATATGGAGGAGAAGAATTCAAGGACATGAAGCTATATGAGAGTTTGGTTGGTAGTCTTATCTATGCTACATTAACTAGGCCTGACTTGTCATATGGAGTTGGAGTATTGTCTCAATTCATGCATTGCCCTAGGAAAGGACATTGGATTGCAGGTCAAAGAGTGTTGAGGTACATTAAGGGTACACTCAAAGAGGGTTTGTAATATGGTTTTACATCAGATACAAACATCAAGATATATAGTGATGCAGATTGGGCAGGTAATCCTGATGATAGGAGATCAATTAAGGATACTTGTGTTATGTGGGAGATAAGTTAATTTCTTGGTGTTCAAAGAAGCAACTCACAGTTGCTTTGTCATCTACAGAAGCAGAGTACAAAGGTATGGTTGACGCTGCAAAGGAAGTGATATGGCTTTGTAAAGGAAGTGATATGTCATCTACAGAAGCAGAGTACAAAGGTATGGTTGAAGCTGCAAAGGAAGTGATGAAGAGTTTTGACATCATTCAGAGTACACCCACTATTCATGGAGATAACATGAGTTCATTGTATTTAGCTGCTAACCCTGTGTTTCATGCCAAGAGTAAACACATTTCAGTATCACTTTCTAAGAGAGAAGGTGATGGATAAAGAGATTGAAGTCATACATACTTCAACAAAAGATCAGATAGCTAATATGCTAACCAAAAGCTTGGATGGACCAAAGCTACAGAGATTCAAAGACATGGCAGGCATAAAGAAGATACATAAAACCTCAATTGATGATTGAGGGGGAGCTGTTGGTGCAGGGCAATCAACAATTGAAGTTTTGGGTGAAGAATTGAAGTCAAGGACTGAAGAAAAGACCAAGTCATGGAGCATGAAGGAAATGCATATCCAGGACATAAAGAGGTGTATACATATGTACATTATTTTAGAGTGAGTTCATCATATACTTTTGTATGGTCATTAGCTTGTAAATATTTGCCTATATATACAAAGAAAATGTCAGGGAAAATAGGAGAGAATGTGTTGAATAAGTTTTGAGAAGAATTAGATGTGATTAGACTCCTTGGAAGTGAGTAGAATCTCTCTCATTACTCAGATGTAAAAATTTCTCAGAAATGAAAAATGTTGCACCCGATCTTTCTGTGTATTCTCCTTCTGTGCTTGATCATTTCAAGAATCCTTTTGTAGATGTCTAAGTCCATAGCTAATGAGTATATGGTTAAATTTTGAGAGTCTAAATGTAAACAGGCTGTGAGAATTATGAGTAGGAACATTCATATGTGAAGAAGTGTTCACTATCTCCTGAAACAGGCGCAAAATTTGATGTTAATGTTTTGGTCAGTTCTCCTTCCACAATTTAAAGTTTTGAGCAAGCAAGCACTCAATCTTTAAGTTGGAAGGTAAGCTACTTGTGGCTAAAAGCATTTTCATAAACGGGTTCTACATTAAGAGAATCAAGTGTTAGAAGTTACAGGTGTCTAAATCGACTTCTCAGAAGAATAGTTTTAGACATAGGTGACTTGTTAAGATCATTTCTCAAGATCTACTGAGTCTTTTGGAATGATTTAACTTTGACGAGGTGCGAAAACTATAGGCGACACCTTGTGCAAAGTTTTATAAAAAACTTTACACATTTGATAAGTCAATGAGAGAGATATGTGCAGCAGACTTTCTGTGTAGTCATCTTCTTCACAGTTTGATCAAAATTTTGATAATTGATCATTGATCCTCTAAATTGGTGAATGTTTTAAGTTACTCTTGATATAGAGGTGCTCTAGCTTCAAGAGTAGCTTGTTATTTTGGAGATTAACACTCTCCATCAATAAGGACATAAACACAAAAGCTTTCTAGAATACTTCAGTGTTCTCCCTAGGTAGAGCCTTTGTGAAAAGGTTAACAACATTATCCTCTGTGGGCACATATGCAAAATTGATCTCTCCAGTAGAGAACCTCTCCCTACGTAATGATAGTGCACCTCAATGTGATTTGTGCAAGCATGGAACACAAGGTCCCTTGCAACTACCAATGCACTCTTAATGTTGTTGATATATAAAGGTAGTGATATCTGTGAACACACTAGGACCACCGCGGTACTTTTTTCCGTCTTTAGGAGGTTTTTTCCCCCCAGCTTGTATATACGCCTATAGCCCTAACATGTTACTTATCTTTGTACATTCTAGTGGTAATACATTAAGTATTATGTGTTCTGCTCCAAGCTTCTTCTTCTTCTCTGTGTTGTTTGCATGCTTCCATAGACCTCAAACTCCAACAATTGGTATCAGAGCATATGGTCACTTCATCTAGGGCATCGTCGATACCTCTCCAGTCATAATCTCAAAATCACACATAATTTGGTGAGCATACTGAGGGTGATTATGAGTTCAAAAGAGCTTTGCAATGTGGTGCCAAAATCATGATCTGAGCTCGTTTCTGCCTCCAAATGCACTATCGTAGTGCTTGTGTAGGCAATTGCATCTTTTTGTACCAAAGATATATACAATTTTTGATTTTCCAGTATAAGCATCTCAAAGTGTGCTACAAGTGTAGCAAAACTTCAGAGGGTAATCCTGTTCAACTTTTTGGGATACAATCATTTTTCTGCATCAGGGTATTTTTGTCAATGGCCATGGCTGAAAGCAATGATGTATTCCGTATGTTGGTTGTTGAGGATAAGTTGGATGATACCAATTACCCATTATGGGCTTATATGATGCATCATGTATCCGTTGCAAAAGGATTGTGGAACATTGTACAGGGTGTTGAAAAACGTCCTATTACACTTGCAAATAGAGTTGTTGAGGATGATGTAGATGGTGTAGAAGATGATGATATTCTTCATGTTCTTGTTCGTGCTACAATTCCTGCTACACCTTTTGCAGAGCAAATTTTATGGGATGGCATAGGTGCTCAAACACATGCATTGATAGCCTTGTCTGTCAAACGTGCTATTATTCCTCACATTTGCTCTTGCAGAACAACTAAGGATGCTTGGGATACACTTACCACTTTATACTAACCGAAGTCTCTTGTGGAACCGATTCTATAGAAGGTTGTGAAATTCCTTTTTCTTCAACTTTTTCTTGAATCCTAGGAATTTTAACTCCCTCCTGATATGGCTGAACACGTACATCCATAATCTTTCTAAAAAATCCATAGTCATTTTCACTAATGAACTCTAGAACTTCTGCTTCTTTATCATAAACCTTATTTTCAACAATATAAGCATTACGTGAAAGAATAACTTCACCTGTCTCTGGAACATAAAACCTATATCCTTTACTCTTAACACGATATCCAATAAAAATAGCTTTCTTTGCCTTTACATCTAGTTTGCCTCGGTCCTTTTTCTCAACATCTACATAAGAAAGTGATCCAAACACTCTGAAGTAACTCACATTAGGTTTTCTACCATAATAAGCTTCATACGATATGACTACCTTTAAAGCTTTTGTAGATGACTTGTTCAAAATGTGATTAGCTCTATGTATTGCATCAAACCAAAATTTCGATGAAAGCTTCTTGGACGCCATCATGCTACGCATCATCTCAACAAGTACTCCATTCTTCCTTTCTGCAACACCATTTTGCTGAGGAGTATAAGCAATAGTAAGGTGTCATGTAATACCTTTCTCATCAAGAAATTTCTGGAACTCTTTTGACAAGCATTCTCCACCTCTATCACTTTTGAGAATCTGGATAGTTTCTTGATTTTCATTTTCAACCATAGCTACAAACTTCTTGAACATAGGAAAGACTTCTCACTTCAACTTAAGACCATAGAACCATGAGTATCTCCTAAAATCATCAACGAATAGAACAAAATACCTGAAACCCTGAATAGAGTCTGCTCTCATAGGTCCATTCACATTTGAATGAATAATCTGCAATTTCTTGGTAGCTCTAATATGACCATGTTTCTTGAAAAATATTTTATGCATCTTACCTTCAAGACAACCTTCACATATATCTGAATCATCTGGTAGCTTGAATGAGGGTAAACTCTCAACCATACCTCTGTCTTTGATACGTTTGAGAGCTCCAAAACTAATATGTCCAAATCTTTCATGCCATAGCTTCATATCTTCCACCGGTGACAAAGATTTGACCGCATATGCCTAACTCATTTTCGACAAAACAAAAATCCCTCCTCTATGCTCACCTTGTAAAATACACTTTTCTTCTTTGTGTGATAAGATCTTACAAAGATCTCTCTCAAATACAACTTTAAAACCATCACATAAAAATGCAGATATATATAGCAGATTCTTCTTCATTTCAGGAACATATAAAACATCTGAAATCTGAAAATTACCACCTTCCCTTGACTTTAGAGTGACTGTACATATTCCCACAACATCCAAATCATTGCCATCTGCAATAGTAACTCTTCTACATGAAGAATAGGAAGGAGAAGAAAACACATCTTTGTAACCTGTCGTATGCTTTGTAGCACCTGAGTCTTGTTGAAAGAACTTTTAAAGCTGCGTGATCAAAAGCTACTTCCTGAATAGTGATACATGCATAAGAATCACCTTGAGATTTCCCTTTTTTATCATCTTCTACAACATCATCTGATGCCTTTTTCTTTTCTGCTGCAATCCCTTTATAACATGCTGCTTTTAAATGTCCAAATTTCTTGCAGTAAAAACATATTACTTCCTTCTTCTTAGAAGACTTCTCTTTAGATGTAGTAGAAACAGAATCTGAAGTAGAAGGTGAGAGGGAGCTACTTTCCTTCTTGGATTGCTTTTCCTTCTTATCCTTCTTCTTCTTTTTACCCTTCGATGAAAATGAAAGTGCTTCTTCATTCTCGTCCATTCCCTTCAACTGATCTTCATCTTGAAGTAACAAGAGTTCTAACTCTTCAAATGTAACCTCTCTATCTCTTGTGGTAAGAGTAAGAGTAGTTATGAAAGACTGATATGAAATAGGAAGTGAATTAATCAGCGTATTTACCATTTCTTCATCTAATATCTCAACTCCTATATTGTGAAGCTGATCTCTCAAGTCAACGAGTCTCGTAATGTGGGTTTGAATTAACTCACCAGCCTTCATCCTTGTATTTGCTAGTTGTCTCCTCAAGTGAGCTTTCCTAGCAGGATTTCTGCTCTAAAAAAGATTCTCAAGCTTCAATTAAGCTTGTCTTGAACTTCTGCAAGATCTGATCTGTGGTAGAATATGCGTTTTGACACTCATTGCTATGAATGAAAGTGCTAAAGCATCTCTAGCATCCCACCTTGCCTGATCTTCAGTAGGAGGAACTGTGGGTAAAGACCTACCTATGACTCTAGATGTCGAAGTGGTTACCTCTTCTTTAGTTGGTTCTGTAATAGTAATTCCAGTACCTCTTGAAGTTGATATAGCTCCTTCTTCGCCTTCGTTTGGGTCTTGTTAAGGATCCATTGATGATACTCCATAAATCCTTTGTCACTAAAATATTCATCATCATGAAACTCCACATGGGATAATTAGAAGATCCATCCAACTTGTCTTCAATCTCAATTCTAATCTCCCTCATCTTAACTAAGTGTGTAGTTCAATTATGCTCGGATACCAAGTGTTGGAATTTGACGACCCAAGATCGTTCCAATACTAAAACCTTTTGAGCATACACACTTAATTAATTAAGATGATAAGTGAGAGATAGAAAGAAAGAGATCTTGAGACAAGGATAGGGAACGTAAGCTGGATGCTTACTCACTAAAAAATAGATGTCCAAATTACAACATGGGAGTACTACTCAACCATATAAAGTAGTGCACTCACTAATGGAAGAATATCCAATAATATGATGATACAAGATTATGTTGAAGTAATCTAAGTGTGTGAAGTGAATGAGCAATGAAGCTAACCTTATTCTCACAAAATAGTGTAACAAAATTGTGAATCAACCAACCCTAATTTTGAGATTAGGGTAGAGAAACCCTAAAAAAATATATAAGGTTAACTCACAAAAGATAGTTACCACCACCTTGTAGAAGACTTCTTGCTCCAAGAGAGGCCTCTCCTTCACCAAAACTTCACATCCTCAAGAGTGTGTGAACACTCTATCTTCAAGAAGACCTCCTTCTAGCTTGAGATCTTTGAGTGATCCTTGAGTGATATCTCAACAATGAATAAGGCTCTCTTTATATAGTTTTAGTTGAAGCTCCAAAAGCACAACGATCAAAATAAAGCATGTCTAAAAGCTATGAACGCGATCACGAATAAGCTTGGAAATCTACGATCTTGATGTGGAAGATGTTGCCAAAAGCAACTCAGATTTTGCGTTGTGCCAATCTTTAGATTTTCGTAAAAATCTTATTCAAAAGATATCTCGTTGATCCTGTGGATTGAGCCCGCGTGGCCAGATTAGAAGCTACGTCTTTTATCCTAGGCGCCTACATGTTTTTCTTGTGGAGGGAATAGAAAGAATTCATATTATAGCAAATTCTCAGTAGTTTTGGACCATTATTGGACATTGCTTCCAACACTTCTACTAGTAAGCAAAATCTCCTAATTGTGCACAATCAAAGAAAGATAACAAAGGTGAGAAGAACACAGAAAAGCAAAAATTATTTTGCAAGTACTCTAAAGGAAATGATCATGTCATAAAGATTTGTCCAAAACTCGCTACTAAAGAGGCAAGGAAGAAAGAGGCTGAAATGGGTGTTGTAGAGGTCTCTACACCCAAAACATTGTCTACTAATCTTATGCAGAATGAAGAATGAGCATTTACCACTGTTTGTAGTTATGACCCATCTTCTCATGAACGGTGTATGTCAGTAGTAGACTTAAATGTTTGGTTCTTTGATAGTAGGGCAACCAAACATATTACCTCGTAGCGTAGTTTATTCTCTTCACTCGAGCCTGCCCCTATAAGGAATATTGTCACATGTGCTAGAACTCCTCTTATCATGGGAGTTGGTAAGATCATTCTGACTATGACTGATGGTAGTTCTTTTACATTGTCAGATGCTTTGTTTGTGCCACGGATCAAGAAGAATCTGTTATCAGTTTCAACTTTAGCCAAGATTGGCTTTGATTATGAAATTTGTTGATGATAGATGTACTATTCATGATCTATCAACTCACGATGTCATTATTGCTTCTGGCATTTTTATGTCCTAGGCTATTTGAGCTTATAGACTATGAAAAATGTGTGACTGATTCAGCATGTGTAGTACATAATTCTCACGTTATGTCAGATGGAAAGCTTTGGCATGCACGCTGTCGAGAAGATGTGGAATTCTGGGTTGGTGGATCAAGTCAACCAGTGGCGCACGTGGGGTACTTGGAGCAATCTCAGGTGCAATAGAAACTCAAAGAGAAAATTAGTAGTTCAATAAACTGAAATATACTCTGTCTCTTTCATGAACCTCCAATTAAAGAAGTATTAATTGAGCATCACGCCGAGGCATCAGATTATACGAGATTTTAGTAAAGGAATTTGATCAAATTAGATAAGTCAATCTTCACTATTAAATGTTAACTCACTTGAGAAAGAAGTCACAACTTATATGTAAATGAGTCAATCGAAAGGAAAAAGTCAATGATTAAAGAGAAGAACTAATATTTATTTGATGGCATCTCTCATCTTTGGTTGATTTCAGATGAGCAAATAAAAAACATTATAAGAATTCGCATTTTATATTGTTGTTTCAAGTGTTTTTGTTTAAAATATTCACACAATATAGCATTTGCTTATGATATATTAAAAGAAGAGAAGCATATGACATATAGATTATGATCCACAACATTTAAGTAGATTCGTTCAGGTTATTTCATCCCTTAATCATCCAGCACTCGGAGCTCTCCTCTAACATGTGAGTCACATTTGAAACGTAGTACATCGTTAGAACTTGTTTGGGACATGATAATAAGTAGTTTGGATTACTTTATTAGTTCTACTCTTCTGTCCTACTATTCCAGTTTTTGAGTTTATGTTCTCAGAGAAAATCCAAAGCAAGTTACAATAGATTTACATGGGATCTTGTCTTCAAACTGTTACATCATTAGTTGAATTAATTACATCTTTGAGGAACATGCGTAGACAACAAGTTATAACAGATCATATTTGATTATATATCACAGAGTAAAACGTATTATCTCAGAGTGAACTTCTGCCAATGTTTCATCAAATTTGCAATATAAGATAAATAAAGGTATTTGACGCAGTCATAAGCGAAGGTTGCATTAACAATAACTATCAATAAACTTCACGATTTAGAACAGAAAGTGAGCAAAACCACATAATCATCAAAAAGAAAATTATAAATCGGAATTGTAAGTTTGTCAGCATCGATCATGTGCAGATCAAGTAGTATTAATTGAGCATCATGAAGACATTCGATTATACAAGATTTTAATAAAGGAATTTGAGCAAATTAAATAAGTCAATCTTCACTATTAAATGTTAACTCACTTGAGAAAGAAGTCACAACTTATATGTAAATGAGTCAATCGAAAGGAAAAAGTCAATGATTAAACACATAAACTAATATTTATTTGATGGCATCTCTCATCTTTGGTTGATTTCAGATGAGCAAATAAAACACATTATAAGAATTTTCATTTTATATTGTTGTTTGAAGTGTTTTGGTTTAAAATATTCACACGATATAGTGTTTGCTTATGATGTAATAAAAGAACAGAAGCATATGACATATAGATTATGATCCACAATTTCAGGTTATTTCAGACCTTAATCATATTTGAGTAACAAATCATATTTGTATAACAGAGTGAACTTCCGTCAATCTTTCGTCAAATTTGCAATAAAAGACAAATAAAGGTATTTGACGCAGTCATATGTGAAGGTATCATTAACAATAACTATCAATAAACTTCACGATTTAGAATAGAAAGTGAGCAAGACCACATAATCATCAGAAAGAAAATTATAAATCCCAATTATAAGTCTGTCAGCATCAATGTGCAGAGAAATTGGAGATATCAAAGCGTAGTCAAGGTGCTGATGAAGCGTTAATTGTCAGGTTGCAACAGGTAAAAACAAAAACTCTTTATGTGTAAAGTTTGACAAGATCTAATGATAAGAGTGGTCCAAGAAATTTAGGTGAGAAAGGTGATAAAAAACGTCTGAGTACCGTAAGCCAATTGAACTTATATTCTATCAGTCATACCAGTTATCATGGCATTGATGAAACGTTGATTGAGCGACCGATTGATTCCGCCAAAGTTGCTCAATAGAAAGTTTGAAGTTTCTTCTTCAACGCTAAACTTTGTACTCCAATTCGGTCACATTCGGTCACATTGAAGTTTTTTCTTCAACGCCAATTCGGTCACATTAATCGATTTTTTCTTCAATATATGATAGTGCACACAAAATCGGAACTATAAATTGTAATGTGGGCTCATCGTCAATCAGATATAAGCTCTCCAGATCAGATGCGTTCAATTCCCTTCATCACGCGCATAAGGATAAAGTCTAGCAGCAAGCATGGATCTCAGATGAATAGGATCTGGATGACATCCATGACAGTATTTGTACCGAATCCTTGCCCACAGATCAGATGTGATGCTCACTCCAGTGTTAGAACATACAGGGATTGACCTCCCTCTTCAAATGATAATCCCCGCACGAAAAAAAGAAGAGAGATCTCTCCGATGAGTCAACCAGCTTTTATATGATGAAATCTCTAAATTTAGAGATGTTTTTGCGTCTTAATTTTCGTGTTCCATGTGAGACATGCATCCGAACAATTCAGATACTTTTTTTCTCTAATTATATTGTTTTACAAAAATCGTTACTATTAATTTTAACTTCTGAAGTGAGCACTCTCCATTTCAATAACGAGCGCATGTATTATAACTATGGCTTGAATATATATATATATATATATATATATATATATATATATATATATATATATATATATATATATATATATATATATATATATATATATATATATATATATATATATATATATATATATGTGTGTGTGTGTGTGTGTGTGTGTGTGTGTATGTATGTATGTATGTATGTTTATCAAGTATATCCAAAAACCATATGTAAAGCCTCTCTATTCATCAATCACTATTCCATTATGTGTCATTTCTGATAATAATGTCTTTTAGAGCAACACCTTTGTATGCCAATGACAAATGATTGCATGAGGATCAATGCTAAATCAACGATAATTGTCAGATTCCAACAGATAAAAACAAAAACTCTTTATGTGTATAGTTTGACAAGATCTAATGATAAGAGTGGTCCAAGAAATTTAGGTGATAAAGGTGATGAAAAACGTCTAAATACCGTAAGCCAATTGAATTTATAATCTCTCAATCGTACTAGTTATCATGGCATTGCTGAAGCATTGATTGAGCGATCGATTTATTCGGCCAAAGTTACTCAATAGACAGTTTGAAGTTTCTTCTTCAATGCTAAACTTTGTACTCCATTGCCATGCCAATTCTGCCATATTAATCAATGCTCTCTCCAATATATGATAGCGCGCACAAAATCAGAACTATAAATTGTAATGTTGGGTCGTCGTCAATCAGATATAAGCTCTCCAGATCAGATGCGTCCAATCCCCGTCGTCACGTGGAATCGTGGATGTCGGATGAATAGGATCTGGATGACCTCCATGACCGTATTCATACTGAATCCTTGCCCATAGATTAGAGGTGATGCTCAGTCGTGTGTCAGAACATACAGGAATTGACCTCCCTCTTCAGATGATAATCCCCACACGAAAAAAGAAGAGAGATCTCTCCGATGAGTCAACCAGCTTTTATATGATGAAATCTCTAAATTTAGAGATGTTTTTTCACGTTAATTTTAGTGTTCCATGTGAGACATGTTGAGATATCAAGCTCAACATGTGATGATCCAGGATGACACGTATCATTTTTTTCATTTCTCTGACATGTATAGTGGTCACACCGGTATATGTCAGGGACACTTCATTGAGCTTTATTAGATTTATCTACCAAGAGTGATGGCACATTTGTTTCTTGCCAGCTCACTCATTTGTGGACATTAGGTTTTTCCTTATGTACTGGTCTTTATATATTGCAGTAGTTGTACTCTTGTTTTTAGGTCATTCTTGTACATCCCTCTTTATGTAACAGAAGAAGAAAAAGAAGATCAATCTTCCTTGCCTCAATCTAAGTGTGTGCTCTTCTCTTTGATTCTGAGAGTGTGTGTGTGTGCTCTCTTCCTTATCTTCTTCCTCATGACATGGTATCAGACCCAGTGTGGCTATAGAGAGCTTGTGGAGAAGACCGATGATGAAGAGTACATGAGAAGGCATGGAGAAAGCGTGATTCACAAACGACCTCAGATTGCTATGCAAATTGATGTGAAGGTAGAAGCCCTCAAAATAGTTTCCGAATTTACCCCTTTAGGGTCACTCGTTTTTGTCAGACCAACGTTTCGAAGCCATCTCGACCTCCATTTTGAGCTCGCAAGGTTGGGACTATAGAAAACTAGGTCAATTTGCAAAACTGTAACTTGCGTCTTGTTTGGAAACACTCATATATTATAGATCCAAAATTTCAAGTGATTCCATGTACTATTGGTACATAAAAACTATGTTTTTTTAAGATCGAACTCTCACGTCATAGTGCGATAGTGTTCAAGCAGAAGTGTTTTGCGGTGTTGTGAATTTCTATAGAAATGGCAAATGCAGATGGAATGAGTCCGATTATGAGTGATAAGTTGGACAAGAAAAACTTCCATGCTTGGAGATTTAGAATGACGCATTTCGTGATGGGAAAAGTCTATTGGAAGTACATGGAAGGAGAGAAGGAAAATGCTCCACAATTACCAGAGAGGAATCGGACTGCGGACCAATTAAGAGCATATGGGGAATGGAATCAAGGACCACGGAAGGTAATGTATTGGCTATCTGTTAGCATACATGATAACATGATTGGGCACATACATGATGCCAAGACTCCGAAAGAGGCTTGGAATAATTTGTTCACATTGTATGAGACCAATGTTCAAAAGCATATTTGAGTCACTTGCATCTATTGGCATGCATGTAGATGATGATGATGATAAGGTGGAAGTGTACTACCTTCACGGTTTAGGAGACGCATATAAGCAGTTAAAAACTTCTATACAAACCAAAGAAAATATTCCAAATTCTGATGATTTGGTATCCATGCTGATTATTGAAGAAAAGAATCTTGGTGAGGATTCAAACTCCCAAGGAAAGCCCAGTTCTGAGCAAGTATTCTACTTTGGCAAAGGAAGAGGCAGAGCTAGAGGTTTCAGAAGTGGTAGAGGAAACAGTAACCAAGACCAAGGTCAACAATAGAATCATGCAGGAGGAAGAGGATAGTTTCAAGCCAAGGGGAGCAAAAGAGGTTGCAGAAATTTCCAAAGAAATGATTCAGGTAATGACAATAAAGGATGCTGGAATTGTGGTAAACCTAGACACTGTAAACATGATTGTAGGTTGAAGAATCAAAATAATAGAAGGTAGCAAAACAAATATGCATCCGCAAGTGCACATGATTTTGAGAAGTTGTTCATGGTTCGACATCATATGATGAATAGGATGTCTACTGGTATTTAAAAATCGAATGATAATGTCTGGTATGTTGATTCAGTTGCTTCAAATCACATGACCAGTCATGTGGAATGGTTTATTACTTTGCAAAAAATTACCAGTTCGTGGATATTTTGAAACACGTGATAACACATCACACCCTATCGAGCATACATGAAACATAGCATTGTCTATGGAGGACGGGAAGGTAAAACATCTTGCTGATGTGCTGCATGTTCCAAATATAACAAAGAATCTGGTTTCTATTGGACAAATGGTTGACCAGGGATTATAAGTCAGGTTCAATGCTGATGGGTTGCCAGAGGAAACAAAGTGGGTAGGATGTTCACCTTGAAAGTGAAAATTCTTGAAATGAATGCAACCATGTTTGCAAAAAGTACAAGAGTCATTGCGGATATAGAGATCTGGCACAAACGCATTGGACATGCAAACTTGCAAAGGTTGAAATTGATGTTGTCAAAGGAGATTGTCCATGGACTACCAAATTTCAAGGTTGCAGAGATGCAAAACGTATGTGCAACATGTCAATTTGGAAAGGAGTTAAGAACATCATTTCCACATGACAAGCATGTTAGTGAGAACATACTAGAAATATTACATACAGATGATTGTGGCCATGCAAAGACCACATCTATGGACGGTTGTAGGTTTATGTTACTTTCATTGATGACCATACATGAAAAGTGTGGGCATATTTCATGAAAGAGGAGTGAGGTGTTCACTCACTTACAGATTTTTAAAGCTGTGGTGAAAAAATAGATAGGGAAGTATATTCAGACATTAAGATCTAATGGAGGAGGTGAATACATGTCAAATGAGCTCACCAGTTTTCTAAAAAATCATGGAATTCGGCATCAATTTTGATGCAGGTACACACCACAATAGAATGGCAATGCTGAATGCAAAAATAGACATATTGCAAAAATAGCGAGAGCCTTGATGGTTGAGAAGAATATGCCTCATTGTTATTGGGCAGAAGCTGTTGAGACTGTTGTATACATCATGAAGAGAACTCCGCTTGCTATTGTACATCAAGTTACACCTTAAGAGAAGTTTACAGGTAAAAAGCCAAACTTATCACATCTGAACGTTTTTGGTTGTATTCCATATGTACATGTTCCATATGCATTGAGGTCGAATCTTGACCCAAAAGTAGAAAAGTGTGTCTTCATTGGATACTCCCTTAAGCAAAAGGGATATAAATGTTATAACCCACTCACACAATAGGTGAATGTGAATAGAGATGTGGTATTATGTCAAGCTTCTATGTAGATGCCAAAGAAGGATTGAATCTTGAACCAAATGACAAAGAAAATGCTGAAAAATTAAGTGCAGAATCTCAAGCTTTGAGTGGACCGGATGCATCACCAAGGAATAGTTCAAGCTCAAATCCATGGAGTGGAAGATTGCTTGGAAATTTTAGTCCAAAAAATTCATCAAATACATCCAAGAAAGGTAAAGAAAAGCTTTCTATTGGTCATGAAACATGTGTAGATTTTGAAGACGTTGATGGAAATTCAAGCGATTGAGAAAAGAGTCTTGATGAGGAACTTGGATTGATCTCTGTGAAGACTCCACGAGTAAGAAAGGCACATGTAGATGATACAAGGAGAAGTGACCCAGGACCAAGAAGATTTGGGAGGATACGGAATTTAGTGCAACGATTGACATATGATAGTTACATGGCTCATCATTATGCCTACATGACAAAGGTAATATGTAGATTGGGCTGGTAGTAGTCTAGATAGAAGATCTACTAGTGGCTTTCTATTCTCACTTGGAGGTGCAGTTATTACATGGAGCAGAAAGAAGCAACCCACTATTGCTTTGTCGAGTACAGAGGCTGAGTATAGAGGTGTTGCAATGGCACCATGTGAGGCATCATGGCTCGAGATTCTACTTGCAGATTTAGGTGTGGAAGTGCAAAAGCCTATCACCATCTATTGTGATAATCTTAGTAGCATATAGTTAGCACATAACCCTTTTTTTCATGCTAGCACAAAGCATATTGAGGTACATTATCATTTCATCAGAGAGAATGTATTAGCAGGTGTTATTGATCTTATTTATGTGAGAACATAGGAGCAGGTTGCTGATATTTTCACTAAAGCACTTGGAGTAGAGAAGCTGAAGAAGTTTCGGAAGATGTTTGGATTAGAGGACATGGCATTGAGCTTGAGGGGGAGTGTTGAGATATCAAGCTCAACATGTGATGATCCAGGATGAGACATATCATTTTTTTCATCTCTCTAACATGTATAGTGGTCACACCTCTATATGTCATGGACACTTCATTGAGCTTTATTAGATTTATCTACCGAGAGTGATGGCACATTTGTTTCTTGCCAACTCACTCATTTGTGGCCATTAGGTTTTTCCTTATGTACTGGTCTTTATATATTGTAGTAGTTGTACTCTTGTTTTTAGGTCATTCTTGTACATTCCTTTTTATGTAATAGAAGAAGAAGAAGATCATTCTTCCTTGCTTGAATCTGAAGGTGTGCTTCTCTTTGATTGTGAGAGTGTGTGTGTGTGTGTGAGCTCTCTTCCTTATCTCCTTCCTCGTGACAAGACATGCATCCGATCAAATCAGATACCTTTTTTCTCTGATTATATTGTTTTACAAAAAAAAACATTACTATTTTTAGCTTCTAAAGTGGGCACTCACCATTTCAATAATGAGCGCATGTATTAGAACTATGGCTTGAATATATATATATATATATATATATATATATATATATATATATATATATATATATCCAAAAACCATATGTAAAGCCTCTCTATCCATCAATCACTATTCCATTATGGTTTATTTCTGATAATAATTTCTTTTAGAGTAACACCTTTGTATGCCAATGACAAATGATTGCATGAGGTCAATGCTAACTCAATGTCATGATAGGATTCCCAATTATTTATCGGTCTTCTTTTGATGTATTTTAGGCATCACCCCTTGAACCGATTGAGAAACCATTGAGTCCCTGACCTTTGCAACAATTCTGTTGTCCCAATCTTAACATTCAAATAAGAATTTGAAATGTTCATTGAACCACAAGAATATGATGTTCCTACTATTTCGTTATCATTGCAAATAATTCTTTCCCTCCATAAGCCTCAAACAATACACAAATTGTATATTGAATCTTTGCTCTGAACAATGTTTTGATTTTAAGCAAGTAGAAGTGAGAGTAGAGATGGGAATCTTAGGACAATGCTTTGGTCATCTGAATTTTGCTAGTTTGCTACACCTATAGAAATCTAAAATGGTATCCTCTCTGCCCAAACTTTAGGCACCTGGTAAACATGTATGTGAAGGCTATATTTTGGACAAAATGCAGCGTTCCTCATTCCCAAAAGATGGTTCAGTTTGAGCTACTCAGAAATTGCAGCTTGTTCATAGTGATGTTTATGGTCCTGTGCAGACACCCTCTTTTGGAAATCTTTACTTTCTGACTTTCATTGATGATTTTTTCTAGGCATGCATGGTATATCCATTGAAATCAAAGTCCAGAGTGTTTCTGTGCTTCAAACACTTACTTGATTTTGGTTGAACATATGTCAGCATGTAAAATGGGCACCCTCCATTCTGATCGAGTGGGGGAATATATGTCTTCTGACTTTAATGCATTTCTTGTTGAATGTGGGATAAAACATCAATGTATAGTGTTGTATACACCTCAATAGAATGGAGTTGCTAAACAGAAGCATAGGTCACTCATGGAAATGGTGAGGTATATGGTCAAGAGTCAGGCTTTACCACACAGTTTTTGGCTTGAGGCTGTTATGTGTGCAACATATGTACTTAACAGGTGTCCCACTAAAGCATTGCAGTCTATCACTCCATATGAGGCTTGGCATGGTCTCAAGCCATTTGTTACTCACCTGCATGTTTTTGGTTGTATGGCATATGCATTAGTGCCGAAACAACAATGCACAAAATTGGATGATAAAGTAGTAAAATGTATTTTTGCTGGGTATAGCTCTGAAAGCAAAGGCTATCATCAGTATCGTCCACGGACTAAATGCATTATGGTGAGCCATGATGTTGTTTATTTGGAAGGTGTTATTCAAGCATTACTTTCATGTACGAAGGATACATCAGTTAGCTCCAAAGACATGTATGATACTTTATTGTCTCTTTTTACAGGTGGATAGTCTAGTGCTGGTCCAAATGAGGCAACTTTTCAGCCTTTAAAGGTTTCATGTGATGATGTAGATCATTGCATTTTTTATGTTGATTTACATGATACACTTATTCATGAGAGAACTAATATTGAGAAGGCAAAAAACTATGCCAAAATGGCTGATGTAGACTTTGCATGATAGCAAATTAGATGCACCTCTATCATATGTACTTGTTCTAGATCTCATAGTGCTTCTTTTGCATTGGATTGTTATGCTATGGCTACCTCTAGTCTCTGTGATGAGAATGAACCTATTTTGTTTGATAAAACACAAAACTCAAAAGACTGGATGGCTACTATTCAATCTGAATATGATGCTATAATGAAGAATTGTACCTCATCTTTATGTGACTTACCTCTTGGCAAGAAGTCCATTGGCACTAAGTGGGTATACAAGGTGAAGTGTAAGCCTGATGGAAGAGTTGATAGGTATAAGGCTAGGCTTGTTGCAAAGGGGTATGCTCAAGAAAGAGGCATTGATTTTGATGAGACCTTTGCTTCTACTTGTCGAATGACCACTGTTCGTAGCATATGTGCACTTGCAACTCATCATGGTTGGAATGAACATTAGCTAGACATTAAAACTGCCTTTCTGAATGGTGATAAAGAAGTGTATGTTTTTCAGCCCTGTGTCTTTCTACAGAAAGGGCATGAAAACAAAGTATGAAGGTTGATAAAGGCATTATATGGTTTAAAGCAAGCACCATGTGCTTGGTATGAAAAGATACATGCCTATCGCATTGCACAAGGTTTTGAGAACAGTCCAACGAAAAGCACCTTATATGTTAAGGATGCAAATGATGTGCTTCTAATGTCAAACAAAATATATTGACACATTATTGCAACATTTTGGTCTTGAAGACTACAGTGCCACTCCTATGGAGACAGGCTTACGATTGAGACTTCATGATGCTAGAGAGGCCTTTGATGTTGTTCTCTATTAGTAGGCTATTGGATGTTTGATTTACTTATGCATTACTCAACCAGATATCTAGTTTGATGTCTCATAGATGAGCAGGTTCATGCATCGCCCAGGTGTCAAGCATTAGCATGTGGTTAACCTCATATTTTGCTACTTGAGTGGGGATTTTTCTATCCCAAGGGGGGATCACTACCACCATATTTACATGCTTTTTCTAACTCTTATTAGGCTAGTTTCTATGAGACTGATGTGTCCATTAGTGGCTTTTGCTTCATGCTTGGTAGCTCATGTATATCTTGGTTGAACAAGAAGCAGCCTAATGTGCCCAATTCTACTTGTGAGGTGAAGTATGGGGCAGCTTTCATAGTGATTGTTGAGTGTGTGTGCCTCAGGTGCCTTATGGTTGATTTGGGTGTTGTTCAATCTTCTACCACCACCACCTTCACTGATAGTCAAAGTGCATTGGAACTTGCGAGGAACCCTATCTTCCCGTCTCACACTAAGCACATTGAGATGCATTATCATTATGTCAAGGAGAGGTTCTCTACTCAAGAGATAAGCTTGGCATATGTGCCCACGCAGGAGAATAATGTAGACCTTTTCACGAAGGCTCTTTGTTCACTACATCATTCCCAGGGGGATTTGTTGATATTTAGGTAGTGATGTGAGAGCACTTTTTTACCTCTTTAGGAGGTTTTTCCCCCGACTTGTATATACGCATATAGCCCTAATGGGTTACTTATCTTTGTACATTCTAGTGCTAATACATTCAGTATTGTGTGTTGTGCTCCAAGCTTCTTCTTCTTCTTCCTTGTGCTATTTGCATGCTTCCATAGACCTCAAACTCCAACAAATGTTATTGAAGATGGTGGTGGCATAAGAGTGACCAACACCTAAATCAGCCAGCCTCTAAGCCACACACACAACGTTCGTTGTGGAATCTACCCTATACTTAGCCTCACAACTAGAAGTGGCCATTGTAGGACACTTCTTTCTCAACCAAGATATGCATGAGCTACCAAGCATGAATCAAAGAGCACTTGTGGACAAAGGATTGTCACAACAACCAGCCCGATTTGGTCGAGAAAAAGATTGTTAATATTGAGGTAGTGATCCCCTTGAGATAAAACAATCCAACTAACCAAGTACCATTCAATAACAGTAGATGCATTTAACCGACTACCATTGCTTCATATGTGGGTGATGCATAAACCTATTCATCTAAGAGCCAAAAAAACTGAATATCAAGCCAAGTTATGCATAAGTACATCAACCATCTAATAGCTTGTTGATAGAGAACTACATCAAATGCATCTCCAACATCATGAAGACTCAACCATAAGCATGTTTCCATAGGAGTGGCAATAGGTTTGCAATCTTCAAGCAAAATGCTACAATAATGTGTCAATATATTTTTTTGACACAAAACTATTCCCTTATGAACTTGAATAAACTGAATACCCAAATCATGGTGCGAAATCCCAAAATTTGACATCTCAAAAGAGGCATGTAAATCAGTCTTAAATTCAGCAAAATGATTCTCATTAGGATGAGTGAGCAGCATGTCATCAATATACATAACAACGATCAAAAGTACATCATATGCATGCATAACATATAAGGTGTTGTCAATTGGATAGTTCTCAAAACAATGCGCAACCAAGTAGGCATGTATCTTTTCATACCAAGCACCTAATTCTTTCTTCAAACCATATAATTCCTTTTTCAACCTACACACTTTTATTTCATGACCTTTCTATATAGAACCATGGGGCTTAAATATATACACTTCTTCATGTAAGTCACCATTCAAAAATGTAGTTTTAATGCCTAAATGATTTACATTCCAACCATGATGAGCTTCAAGTGCACTTATTAGATAAAAGGCCGATGCGGGCTTGCCCGTTAATGCAGTGAATCATGATAACTTTCTAAATCGTTACAAATGGTGATCATTTGGCATGTGGGTGCAAGGGCTCATCGAAATCAATGCCTCTCTCTTGAGCAAAACCCTTTGCAATAAGCCTAGCTTCATACCTATCGAATGTTCTATCAGGTTTACATTTCATCTTGTATACCCATTTAGTGCCAATGGCCATTTTTCCTGGAGGAAAATCACATAAAGTCAAGGTGCTATTCTTCATAATAGCATCATAGATGCTAAGTTTGTTAGAAAGTTTGTTTTGAGAGATTTCCAACAGTACTTGACACTTCTATATCCGACCTATAGATTGGGAGATATGATCTAAACTTTATTGGGCTCATCTTTGAAAGCGACGTGTGCACCTTTCATCATCTTGCCCAAGCCTACTTCCTAGGCTCTAATACCAACTGTGGGAAGTGGAGAATGACATATCTGGAACTAATCTCCTACTCTATTTATAGCCCTTGCCTAGTCACCATCTAGAGTTCTCCCTAAGGTCCCTCTACTCATATGTCCATCACGAGTAGGTGCCTCATATGAACTCTTTGGCTTTTGTCTTTGGCTATTGCCCGAGCAAGAACTTCTCATTCCTCTAGGCATGTACATCTTTGGAATGTAACACATTTACGAATATTTTTTTTCCTCCTCTATAGCAGCCCTCTCATCAACAAGTGCATCATCTAATTCTACATTAGAAATGGAATGATCTGCATCATCATGTGCAACTTGTAAAGGTTAACAAATTGCCTCATTTGGACTAGCACTTGACTTTACACATGCAAAAACAGGCAACAAAGTGTCATACACATCTTTACAGCTAATCAATGTCTCCTTTGTACATGGAAGTAATGGTCGAATTGCATCTTCTACAAAACAACATCACGGCCAACTAGAATGAATTTATTCTATGGATGATATAGATAATATGCTTTGCTTTCAAAATTGTACCCAAGAAAAATACATTTCACTACTTTATCATCCATTTTTTTTTTTTGTTATTTAGGAACTCATGCATATGTGAGACAACCAAATGCACACAATGAGCAAAATATGGCTTGCAACCATGCCAAGCCTCATATGGAGTGATAGATTGTGGTGCTTTTGTGGGACACCTATTAAGTACATATGTTGCACACATACGAGCCCCAAGCCAGAAGCTATGCAGCAAAGCATGACTTTTGATCATACGCCTTGTCATCTCCATGAGAGACATGTTCTTTCTTTTAGCAACTTCATTTTTTTGAGGTATGTACGATACTCTACACTACTATTGTATCCCATGCTCAACTAGAGATACATTAAAATTAGAAGACATATATTCCCCCCTTGATCAGAACAGAGGGTGCCCGATTTACATGTTGATAGATTTTCAACCATGAACAAAGACTATTTGAAGCACATAAATATATTGGAATTTTCTTTCAATGGATACACCTATGCATGCCTAGAAATATCATCAATAAGAGTCATGAAGTAAAGGTAATTTCTAAAAGATGGTGTTTGCATAGGTCCATAGGCATCATTATGAACAAGCTATAATTTATGTGCAAATCGAATTGAACCATCTTTAGGGAAGGAATAATGTTGCATTTTGCCCAAAATATAGCCTTCACACATATTTTTAAAATATGTCTCGAGTTTGGGCAAAGGGGACACAATTTAAGATTTTTGCACGTGTAGTAAACTAGCATAATTGAAATGACCAAAGCATGCATGCTAAATCTTTGCATCTGACATAGCTCAAGAATCTTGAACTGCACATGTTGAATCATTCACAGATTTTGCATTGTCTATGAGCTTATATAGACCATGACATAAAATTCGAGAAGCAATAATAACATTTCAATTCAAGAGATCATGAATTGTTCATCTCTCATTAACAAATTTGACAACCAAACTCATCTTGGCTAATGTGAACACTAAAAACATATGTTGCTTGATCTTGCACATAGAAAGCATTTGTTAGTGAAAGAACTATCATCACTAGTAGTGAGAATGATCTTACCAACTCCCATTATAGGATAAGAGTAGTTGTTAGCACATTTGACAATATTTCATGTAGGGGAAGGCTCAAGTGAACTAAAGAAACTATGTTGCAAGGTAATATGTTTGGCTATACACGCCACCTTTCAGCGACTCATGTGTCATGTTTTTAAGGAATTCTTACGCAAGAATTTGGAAGTTTATGTCGATGACTTATGTGCTGATTCGAATGTCATGCAGACGCATATCCAGAACTAAGACAAGTATTTGACAAATGTCAAGAATATCAGATTTGTTTGAACCCACAAAATGCGTTTTCATGGTCAGACAAGGCAAAATTCTAGGACACATTGTGTCAAAGAATGGAATTTCGACAGATGAAGAAAAAGTAAAGGTAGTTGCAGATCTATCTAGACCTAACAACATAAAAGAAGTATAGGCATTTATGGGTCATTGTGGTTATTACAGACGATTCATACACATGTATGCAATCATAGCCAAGCCTCTGTACTCTCTTTTGACTAAGTTTTAATGGAGAGATGAATGTGAGAATTCATTCAATGAACTTAAACAACGTTTGTGCTCAACACCTATATTGACCACCCCGGATTGGAGTAAGCCATTCCATGTACATGTGGATGCATCCAACTATGCCATAGGATGTGTGTTAGCACAACCCACGAGTGAAGGTAATATAGATCTCCCCATAGCTTACGCGAGCAGACAGTTGAATGCAGCGGAAAGAAATTACACCACTACGGAACGAGAAGGATTAGGAATGATCTACGTAGTAAAGAAATTCAGGCATTATTTGTTGGCAAACAAGTTCAAATTCTTTACAGATCATCAAGCATTGTTGTACTTAGTCAATAAGCCATGTAACATGGGACGAGTGATACATTGGTTTCTATTACTCATGGAGTATGATTTTGAACTAGTAGTCAGGAAAGGAAAGACACATCTTAGAGCTGACCACCTTTCAAGATTAACCACAGGAGAAGCTCCTCAAGGAATAGCGGATGAACTACCCGATGCATATTTGTTTAACCTTGAGATAGCACTAGAATGGGATAAGCGTATTGTCCCTATTCTCACGTATGGACCCAAGAATCCTAGGATAAGGATCAAGGAAGGAGAGATTACCAAGTCTCAAAGGTACCAAATCATAGCAGGAAGTATATATAAACAGGATAATTAAAAGATTCTTGCTTGTTGTGTAGATGAATCGCAACATGCAAATTGGTTGCAATTAGCACATGTAGGTGCATTAAAGAAACATCATTCGAAACATCATACATTGCAGACTTTGCATAGACTAGGAGTATATTGCCCTTCCATAGAAGCAAATGTCTACAAGTTGTGTAAAGAATGCCATGTTTTTTGTGAAAGACCACCAATAGAACATGCTACATTATATCACATGTCTCTCACACGAGACTCGAGTGAACCTTTAGTGACGTACTTGAGGACGAATGCATTCCCTCAAGGAATGACCTTAGCACGACAACGAAGTCTAGAGCAGGAAGCTCAAGACTATTCACTTATTGGCGATAATCTATACAAATGAGGAAGAGACAGATATTTAAGATAGTGTGTTCATGAAAGCAATTATTTGAGCGTACTAGAGACTGCACACCAAGGTGTTGCAGGAGGTCATTTTGGACCCGATAGGATAATCAAAGCCATCCTCTTTGCAGGATTATGGTGGCCCACTCTTCACATGGATGCTCATACCTATGTAAAGAGATGTGATGTGTGCCAAATAACTCAATTTCCTACTCGTAGAGAAGAAATGCCATTGAAACCCATGATGGGAGGACGTGCATTTTCTAAGTGGGGTATAGACTTTGTAGGACCCATTAACCCCCTTGCAAAAGGTACACATGCGGAATACATTATTGTCGCGACAGATTATCTTACCAAATGGGTAGAGGCAAAAGCCACGAAAAAGAATGATGCACACACGATTCAAAATTCTTATTTGAAAATGTCTTTACAAGATATGGATTGCCTATAGAGTTAGTGAGCGATCGAGGAACTCACTTTCTAAACCAAGTCATTGAATATTTGTTACAGGATTTTATGGTGATTCACAATAAATCCACACCATATCATCCTCAGGCCAATGGTCAAGCTGAAAGCACTAACAAGATCCTTTGTAACGTACTGAGGAAACTCGTAAACAACTAATGTTCAGATTGGGACAAACAGTTACACCACGTTGTTTGGGCATATCGAGTGGCCTATAAGACCGTACTCAATGCAACTCCCTTTCAGATGGTTTTTGGTCAGAATGATGTGCTTCAAATTTGGACTTCTTGATACCGACCTTTAAGGTTGCACAAAAACATCAGTGGACCGGCCATGAATTATCAGCAAGAATAATGGACTTGGAACGATTAAGAGAAACCAGGCTGAAAGCAGCAGTAGGAATATACGCAGCAAAGAAGCGACAGAAAGCCTATTTTGATGCACATGTGAAAGATAAAGGCTTAAAAGAAGGAGATTTAGTCCTAGTATATACGCTAAAACAACACACACGGAAGTTAGAAAAGCGAGGTTATGGACCTATGATCATTAACAGACTCTCGACAAGTGGAGTAGTACAATTAGCCACCTTAGAAGGAGACATAAGGCCTAATTACATTAGTGGCTGTAGAGTCAAGTTATATCAGGAACCTCTTACTGAGGATATGCTTAGACGACTCACGTTGGCAAAGAAGCGTAAGGAGGAAGAAAATAGAATACAAGCGAAAGCTCAGGCAGAAGCTATAGAACGCATCAAGCACATGAAGCTAAGAAGAAAGGACTAGGGAAAGAACATTATAACCATTTGGAAACACCACCCAGATACCCCATGGCCATGTGACAAGCAAAGTCAAGTACACATCCTAGCATAGTGGACAGGAGACCATTCATTACGGTCAGGCTAGAACATGGCAATCCTTGCCAAGAGCTCAGAGCTTTGATTGACTCAGGTGCTGCGACTAGTGCAATTAGAAGGTCCCACTATAAGGACTCAAGAATAGAAATGCGGCCAATTGAGGCATACCTCATAGGGCTAGGAGGCATGGAAACCCCTTGCATGGGTGAGGTGGATCTTCCTATCCTCATACATGAAGTGACCTTGATAGTGAAACTACTAGTGTGCCATGATGAAGACCTGATAGAACCCCTAATCCTCGGCCAAGATTGGCTATACGATCACTCAGTGGACCTAAATCTTAGACAAGGCTCCTTACAGATTGGAACCTTAGATCAGAAGCGAGTGATACCGCTTGACTTCCCTAACAACCCTCCGTCTGAGATATGTAACCCTAGACCATATGAACAGCATGCGAAGGAAGACCAGAAGATGTTTGGTCAGATAATTCACGTTACGTCTACACCAACCCACTCAGGCTTGGCGATGGACAATTGTCAATCAGAAGGATATCAAGAGATTTTCCCTTGGGCTTCTTGCAAACTAGAAGGGGCAACCGCCCAACCGCTTGATCAAATGGACACAATCAGCGGTCAGATGGACTTCATCAGCAGCCAAATGGGCAAAACACCCTACAATGCCCATCCTTCCACACTTACTACAGACTAGCCTAGATTAAAGATACAAAATGGAGCACTTCCTAATGGGCAGGTTTCGCAAGTGTTGGACCTCCCTTCTTTTCCAAAGCAGAGTGTCCATCCGACCTCTCAACCTCAACCACAAAGGAGTCAACCACGACAAAGGAACCCAGACCGATGACAATATCAGATGACACAAGGAAGAAAGCTACAGTATCAATATCACAAAGTGAGAGGCACAAGACAAATATGGGTGCCAAAAGGACAGAAAGCACCGACAAATTTCAATAGTATAGACAATGATAAGAAGAAGTCAAGGTAGAAGCAGAGTCAGTATTCAACATCTCCTCGACCTTCTTCTACCAGTTTGAACATTCGACAGATTTGGATCGCCAAGAAGTACCTTACAAATCGACCCACACCCACGCAGATTTGGGTACCCAAACAGTGTATTATAGCTCAATCCTCAAGCCATGTAATATATACCCCTCAGAACTCTCCCCCTCAGAAATCTCTTCAACCCTCAATACCACCAAATCTGATATCATCTTTTGTCCCACAATAGAAAACTATCACCCGCTCAGAAACTCTTAGGAAGTGGATACGGAAACGTATCCAGTTGTCTCCTCAAATCCCATTATCTAACATAACTCCCACCCCAACTAATCTACAACCTTGTAATAACTCATTCACGATTGAACCTTGTACCAATCCACACACTATAACCCAAGATCACTTGTAATAACACCTCATCAAGAAATGTATGCATCATCTGAAGCATGTAGGTGTCTAGAGACCTGCATTAGTTTGCAAGAAATCATTCCATGAACCATATCACAACACTCGGCTACACGGGTTACACATCGGTTATGGAAAGGGATTGCGGTCTCACTTTAATGGGATCATGATTAATTTCCATACTAATGTGTTAATCTTTTGTAGCAGATCTGCTACACACTCGCATCATTCATCATGCAGGCAGAAGGATCATCTGAAGCTGGCCCGAGTGCACCGATGGCAAATATTGGAGAACTACTCGCGGAGCCACATCCTACGGCTCAGCCACCGGAATTCCAGGGATTTCCAGGACCTATGCCTATTGACGGTCCTCCTAGGGGATACACGGAGAAAATTCATCGCAACTCTCATTGGTTCCAAGGGCTAGCAGGACCATTGGCAGATGTAGATTTCATTTTTAAGGCCAATTTGGCGTTTGATCACCGTACATGGGCCAAGTACCAATTTTTCTCAAGAGAGTTCGAAGGACTACAAAACACAGAAGACTTAACGCATGTTTGGGCAAGAGCAGGCTTCACGGAATATTTCAGTGATCCTTTGCCTAAACCGGATTTCTACCGATGCTACTATTTGATAACCACATTGACAGCTTCAGAGAACAAAGATTTGCCAGGAACATTCATTTTGCCGTCTTTGGTAAATGATCCGCCACATAAGAAGTTTTATGTGTCTAAAGATTTGATTAGAGCTGCTATTAAGATACATGGAACACATACGCCAACAGAACGAGAAAGGCTAATTCCAGAGCCTATGAAACACGGGGATGTTACTAAGTGGGAAGATATTTCAGCAATCACACCTGAGTTATCTAAGCCATTAAGGATATGCATGCAAGATTTTGCATTTCGAGCTCAGGATAGATTCATCATGCCCCACAAGCGCATCTGGTTTGGTTTATATTTAGCATGTACTGGACCACAAACAGCTGACCTAGCCAGTTGGATAATTGATCAGTTGTACTTAGCACAACACAGATGGGAAAGAAAGAAAGTAATCAATGGATGTTGCGCTCTTACGAGGATTGTTTATGTGTGTTTGGCATACGATTTACCTATCGAGCGTGCAATGAAAAGCAAGGAGCTGAAAGCATTCAAGGGAACAATAAAGAAAGCTAGGAGGTCTAGTAAAGGACGAGCATGAGAGCGCATGAGAGGAACTATCCCCTGCCTTCAGGTGCCAGAATCACCCTCACCACAACCCTCTCCAGAGTAGTCTCCGATAGAAGCCACTCCAACGGTACAACCTATTCGTATACGATTATCAAGACTAGTTGTAACGGAAGGCACTACCAGTGCAGTTACCTCACAGGCAACATCAGTTCAGGAACCTACCACCACTGCAGCAGAAGTTCCCACCACTATTGGTGCGGAAGCTTTTTCTTTTCCGATACCTAACTTGGAAGCAGAACCCATAGATACAACGTTTGATTTCGAGATGTCGGACGCTTTCTCAAATGAATTTCAGTTTTTTGAAGGTCAAATCTTTCTCAAGAATACGAACGTCCAAGCTATCCGACCACTTCCTCGGACCAACCACAAGGACAAGTAGTATCTAGTTCCGAGGAAGAAAGAACAAAGACAGATGAAGATGACGGCGATGATGAAGAGAGCCAGGGCACTCATGAATCACAAGAGCATGTACAGACAGATGAACAAGGACTGCAAACGGACACCCAAGGTGATACCAGTACACATGAAGATGAAACTTGTGAAGCAGCAGCTTATACGCTGGCCATCAAGAAGTTATATCGTACTATGGAAAAAGTTTGGGCACGTAAGAAGTTAACTGAGGAAGAGAGCCAAGCACTTATAGAACAGGAACTTGTCTCAGGCGGTTTCGAAGAAGTATACATCAGAGACTTCAGGGAGCTTGTTAAATCAGTGGGACCCACCGAAGCCTTAAGGTATTTGCAGAGGAAACCGGTACCGCAGTATGACCCTCGCAGAGTTCACTTACTAACCAAACCTGGTGAATACATTCGTGTACCGACAGGAGCACAATCTTCAGAGCATGCCAGGGAAGCAGGTCTCGTCCCTGAAGACTCATTGGCAGAAGATACCATTGTAATCGATTCCCCACCCCACACTACTACTGTACATACCACTGTAATCGAAGTACCCACCACACCAACCGCTCCTCTCTCACCTCCCGTCTCTCCAATCTCCCTTGTACATCCGATCTCTCCCAGACCATCCACATCTTTGGATAGCGCTGTAGAAGAAGCCTTCCTTACTTCCATTCACCCGACTATTCCCGCACCCACCCCACCTAGTTTTCCTCCTCGAACATCCACCTTTCTATCCAGCCAAATTTTCCCTCCATCCTTTCCATCCTTCCCCACACCTCCAAGACCCCTTTTCCCATTCCCACCTCCATTAACCTTGTCCCCTGTATCACCTCCTCGACCCACCGTAATTCCTCTTTCCCCTTTCCACCACGGCCTACAGGAGACCCCCACTGTAAATTACTCTTCAACCTTTGTAAATCCAGTATTTAATCCCACGCACACACCCACTCTCACGCCATTATTCACAGTCACTGCACTCGATACCACATCCAACGACATGGATATATCACCACCCACTGCACCACCACTCACTTCATTCATGGCACCACCATATTTAGGCACCTCAAGTTTTTCCACTGTCACCACTGCATCCACATTCCCATCCCCATTTCCCTTACCCTTTGCATCAACGCCCACACACACCGCCACTGCATCTTCACTTAGCACACCATTAATATTATCACCCACTATAGATACTGCATTCTGACAGATGTTCACCTGCATGACTCAAGTAAGAGATGAATTTACATCTCTCGGCAATAATTACCGGACGCTGTAGCAGACAACGAATGATCTATAGTCGCAGCTTAATTCATTATCGATCCAGAATGCCTCATTGAATACCTGCTACCAAGAGCTACGAGAGGCATATCACAAACTTGAACTAGAAAGTGAAGAAAAGACAAAAGAGGTTGTCACGGATATCGATAAGTTGTTAAGGGCACAGACTATTCGCAATGCAACGGTCACCAGGAACATGGGCTTACTCAGAAGACACCTGGCAGTAGCAAAAGAAGAGAACCAGCGTTTACAAGAACAGAACCTAGAGAATTTAGAAGCTACCCTAGATCAACCCGACTAACCATTGAGCCCCAGTCGCTTTAAGGCTGTTCCCTCAGAGTCTATGAATGTTGTTAGATGATCATGTCAAATTGTTAGATGATTATGACAACATGAACGAAGAGTTTCAGAAGCTCAAGGAGGAACACAAGACATTGCAACTAAGAGCACCAATACCACAAGGACTTCCAGCCCCTACGGACCCATCTCCTGACATCCTAGAGGAACTCAAGCATTACGGGCCCAGGTATCTACTCTTCAATCACGGATAGAAGTATATGAAGCACCACCCAGACCAGACTCCCCACCGGACCTACCGGCAGAGGAAGAAACAATCACTATTCCTATGGAGGAAACCTTTGAAGAAGCATATGAACCTCAACCCATCCCAGGCGGACGTGTCACGGTCGAAGGCCAGACGACTTTTGAGCTTCCAACTCCCGCATGGATGAAGACGATAGAAGAACTTGGAACAACCCACTCAACCAGCATAGAGGCGCAGTTACACGCCATGGCAATGATTGAAGAAAGAATCTTATAGTCTCCTTATTTTGCTCAATTGGCCCCCCGCAGATACATATCAGGGCATGAGCTACAGTATAAACCTTATTTTATGTCAATGGCAGAATATCAGTTGACCATAGAAAAAGAAACAGGCAAGAAGCCCTCTCACGCTACGCAGTTTGAGCGTGACGATTTGCAAACAGAAGCGCAGCAAGGAGAAATCTATCAACCAGGTTGGCGCAAGGATCTATTACAGAAATATCCTGAGATGATGAGCAATTGGGTTAAGGCACCTCTACACTTAAAGTAAAACCCATGTTGGGGACCAGTGCCACGTCGTCGCTCCTGGAAGGCATTTGCTATAAAAGTACAGAACAACAAGCAATGCCAGGATTGGCTAAATTACCCATATTTCAGGCCACCCATAGAACTACCAACAGTTGGATACATGATGGCCATGATTCGCCACTGGCTCCCTCGCTTAAAACATACGGACGATATAGCAGCACACATGACTGTCAAAATATTTGACATGATGCAGATGGTTTTCAAAGTCTTCTGTCGCATCAAGGCACCCCATGTAAACACCTCGGGTTTCGAGCATGGCAATCTAGATCTTGCATATGATATGAGTACAACACCATCGCTCCGGGTGTGTTATGCCTAGCATTGTAGAATCAAATACTTACCGGCGTGCTACAAGCAGACCTTCGAAGAAATGTTCACAACCGGTTTCTGGGAATACCATTCGGAAGTGTTCATCAGCAGGCCTACGCATTTACTTCAATTATTTGCCTGTGAACAGATGGTATATTCCACGCATTATCGACTCCCGCCATCCGATGAACCGCAGCCCATTGATTGGGAGAAACTCGAGGCAGATCTGGCCTGAGGCATTCATATATCAGAACACACCCTCGCTCAGGAACTACTCCAGAACTATATCCGATAGACCTCACAACAAGGTTCTGTCACGGACAACAGAAGCGAGAGGGAGGGGGGTGTTGGCAGCAGCCAGAGGCATAGAAGACATGGAAGCATGTGAAGACAGATCATAACAAAGAAGCAGGGAGTCAATCGAATCATTTTTCAAAGAATTATGTTTTATAAATTGTTTTCAAAACCTCCAACAGTGATTTTCATCACTTTTGTAACATATGTAATATAGAAAAACCCCTTTTGTAATTCATAGCTCCATTTTATGCAAGCCGAGGAGTCCTTAGCTTGAGGAGCTTAGGTAGAATGAGCGTACCAATTTTGGTTATTTTTAGACACCGTTTACCCTTTCAAATAGCGCCTAGAACCTATTTTTTAACTATGCCAGTCACTAGATGTGAAACCGGTCAAAACTAGTCTAGAATCTATAAAAAGAGCTAGCGAGCTCATTTTTGAGGTTAGCTTGTTTGAGTAAAGAAGAGCTTAGAGCTATTTTGAGCTTGTAAGAGTGTTCTTGAGTAATAGAGTTGATTTCCTACCTTCCATTGTGTCTTGCTTGTCTCTTCGTTGTGTGTGTGCAAGTGTGTGTGCATCTCTATGATTCTCACCTTCACTCTCACTTCATCTCACGTTCACAATCTTCATATCACTCCTATCTCTTCTACAAATTGACATTAAGGAGGTGGAGCTTCTTAACGTGGTTCTCACCATTGTGCTAGAGCAACAAGTATGCTCACCAATTTTCCTACAATTCTAAGATTGTGACTGGAGGGGTGTTGAGGATGCCCTAGATGAGGCGGGGACTTTCTTTGATACCAATTATTGGAGTTTCACGCTTGCAAAAGCAAGTGAAAAAAAACAAGAAAGAAGAAGAAGCTTGGAGCACAACACAACTCTTAATGAATTACCAAGTGAATGTACAAAGATGAGTAACCCATTAAAGGTCGGGGGGAAAACCTTCAAAAGAGGGAAAAAAAGTACCTCGATAGTCCTAAATGTGTTCACACACATCATTACTAAAATATATGAGTAAATCAAGTATGCACAATATTCCACGGTCCTTTTGATACAAATAGATGATGCATCATATTTTCCCAAAATGGGTAATTAGTACCAACCAATCTATCCTCAATAGCCAACATATTGAATACATCATTTCTTTCAGCCATGGCCAATGACTAGAATACCGTGATGTGGAAAAATGATTGTATCTCAAAACGTTGAACATAACCACCCTATCGATCTCTACTAAACATTTAGCAGACTTTCAAGCACTTGTACTTGAGAACCAAAACCAATATATATTTTTGGCACAAAAGTTCAAAATTACATGCACAAGCATTGTGATAGCGTGTTCAGAGGTCGAAACGAGCTCATATGAAAATTTCAATGGCAGATTGTGAAATAGTTTTGAACTCCTAGTTGGCCTACGTAATTCCCAAGTTTTCATGTGATTCTAAGACTCTCACTAGAGGGATGTGCATCATGCCCTAGATGAAGAGGTGACTTGCTCTGATACCAATTGTTGGAGTTTAAGGTATGCATAAGCACACCAATAGCACAAGGAAGAATAAGAATCTTGGATCACAACTCAACACTAAATGAATTACCAAATGAATGTACAAATATAAGCAACCGATTAGGCTTATAGACATATATATAATCCAGGGAAAAAACCTCCTAAAGATGGAAATAAGTGCCCCTAATGGTCCTAAGTGTGCTCACACACATCACTACCAAAATATATCAACATACACATATATAAGGACCTAATCATGAAGAAAAGTAGAGCATCCATTACCCTCTTTGTGAGGGTTCCAATTTACTTATGAGATGAAGGTCATATGGGAACATTTTTGGCTCGGATACAATGTCAATAGACTTTGATCACCACCAAATAAGATCTTTATTATAATGGTCAATACTATAACTTTAATATGTAGGTGTTTAATATTTTTCCCCATTTTCAAATTAATCTGATTATGCACTTTTCTAAATTAGAGTTGAATTCTTGTATCAAAGCTCAATATGGATTTTTTTTACTTATATTTATTATCATGAGTTTGCTTCATCAAGTCAAGATGGGGTGCATCGATGAGCCTCACATATCAAATGCATATAGGTTGTAGACCACTACATGGATAGGGGCCTACTAAGCACAAATATGCATGTTTATCCAACCACAAAAGGCCATATCTTTCCATCATCCTATCTATGGATGACTTTAATGTATATATTCCATGAGCTAGTATGTTAGAGAAATTGTGATGCATTTGTAGAGTAGCCATGGTGATTCGCAAACTACTATTGGTGCCCTCCCATGTGATTGTGATAACGCATAGCCATTTTAATATTTCAAAAGTTAGTATTCAGTATTAGAGACTAGTGTGATCAAGTGGCCAACATTGATGATTAATAAAGAGGTTAGTGGATGAATGCTTATGATATTTTAATACAATTCCCTCATGTGCTCAACCTTGTCATTTGGCCCTATTACATGCATACCTTCGAAATGAAAATGACGTAAATGGTGAAAACGTTAGGATTGTAAAATGAGCACATCATTTTCTCATTTTTATACACCTACTAAGTGGCTTGATTTGTCTCGGTTGATGGTAGAGAGGGAGCTTCTTGGTGATGAAGGTCTTTTCCATGCTTAGCGATATTGAAATTGGCCATCTTGCTTCCTAGGGATTGATTTTCTTGGATTCTAAGTATTAATTAATTAATTTTCTATGTTCACACAATAATGGATGTATCTGTCACTTCCTTGGAGACAAGTGAGGAGTATCTAATGACTAATTAGGCACACAAATCGGATTTGTACATTTCACTTGAGGTTTTGGTTTCAACTATGATAAAGTGATAGGTAGAATATGGTACAACAACACCCTTGAGAGACAAGACATGGTTGAACTACACCTAAGAGGCAAGTAATTATCCCATCACACTTCTATCCAAGAGCTTGTGAGTTCAAATCACTGAGAGATAACATTGGAATCACAATGTCACAAAATAACTACCAAGACCACCACCTGAGAGAGGGATGACTCTCATCCCAACCTTATGCATGTATATATAGCTACTCAAATCAAGAAGGACCACAAATGTATATCAATTCCATTGGTGCATGTACAATCTACACCACTCCTTTAATATGTTCCACTAGAGTCCATTAGTGGTTGGCATGATCCCTACCACTACTTTAGCAACTTCCACAAGATGCCACTAGTGGTAGATGTACTTGCCACTAGAGTTAAGCCTCTTTGGACTCAAGTTAACTCATGTTAACTTGATTTAGAAGTCTCTAGATCTCTTTGGGCAAAGCTCTCTCTCTCTCCATGCTCTCCATGGGGGTTGAGCCCAAGACCTCCTCCTTCCCAACCTTGAGACTTAACCACTAGGATAAGTGAATTAATTTTCTCGAAGAGCACATGAAATTATGATTAAGTTAGTCTTGAGATCTTTGGTCATTCACATGAGTGACCAAACAATGATCAATTTCGGATCTCTCTAAACCGGCCTGAAATTGAGAGTAGATACTTATTCTATTTCAATCTTCCCCCCTTGGAGAAGATTTTTGTCCTTGGAATTAAATATAGATCTAGTAAATGTAGGCATACCCCCAAGCCTCATGTTCTAACTTAGAAGAACATGTTTTTACATTTGTGGTGGGATTGGCCTCATATTCCTAATGAATAGAGGAGATTCTTCTAGTTGATCCCTTCCTAAATAATTCAAAACACCATCTATCTTTGCATTTGATAAATGTACCTGAGTGGCAAATAGGGAATGAATAATAAGGGTGGATCCAAAAATAATCCTTGACCAATTTTTTGTTTTCACTATGTGTTATTTGGGCACTAACATGTGAAATGGGTGGATATAATATACTAGTCCGTTTCTTGACATCAAAAGTGCATGGATGTGGTCACTAAGGTAGAAGACTTATCCCTGTCAGGACTTTGAGAGCCCTTGGTTTTCTTGAATTTGATTTGGACGTCAAGCTAGAATGCTAGTTTTCCCAAACGTGTAACATAGATGTTTATTCTATGTCTCACTTCTAAACAATATTTACTTGATTTATTACCTGACTAGAGGACTCCTTTATCCTTTTGAGCTTGTAAAATCATGTGTACAATACAGGAGAAAGTTCGCTATTTACTTTTGGTGAACCTTCCTTTAACTTGACCAAGTCAGATCCATAATGACGTTGTCCAACTTAGGACACTTTTCTTAAAGAATTTAGGTTTGAGTTCTTGAAAATTTTCAATCATATGAGAAATTCCTAACTTTTCTTTTCAAGAGTGTATTGAGATCAAATTTATAAGTGTTATGCTATGAAACTTGAAGCAAACTGAAATGAAGAAGTTAACTTAGACTTAGCATGTTTTGAAGATTGAATGGGTTCTTGTATAACATCTACCTAGGATGTTTGATTTACTTATCTTGTTCTAATTGGATAATCCTAGTCTTCCTTGAGATGCATCCTTTGCTCATTTTGTTGGTTACTTAGGACTAATCTCAAGTACATGAAGAATAAAAATCTCCCTAGAAGTGAGAACAAAATTTCTCAAATTAGCTAGATAGAAATTAGTTCCCAAGAAGTCCCAAACTACCAATAGAGGTGCTTAAAGTCTAATACTTGATTTAGCCCACAAGTGCATCAATCTTGAAGAGACTTGTAGCTTAAGAATATGAAAGGAATTAGCAGATGCTTAGCCTTGTGTTGAGGGAAAGATCTCTAGAAATACAAAGGGTGGTCCAAGGCACTTTTGACAGTCAAAGAGATCTTATGATAAATCCTACATCTTTGTCATTGTATGATCATACTTGGAAACTCTTGTCCAAGCTGTTATGATTGGAACTACTATAGATTTTCCCCATTAATGGCAATAACGCTCATGAATGACTCATGAGAGTTAGCTATTAAATTAAAAAATCCTAAGTAGGATAAAATTTTGGAATTAGATATTTCCAAAATCAAGGCATAAAGAGGAAAAGGGCTATCGATACACCCTAGATATGTGGGTCAAAAAAGTTCTTTGCAAGAACTAGTAGGTGTACAACAAAGATAAAACATCTTACTCTTACCTCTCAAAATTTGGGACATCAAGGATTAAAGAAATCATCAGTAGAAATTATCATGAGGGCATTGAAAAGACACAAACAAAAGGCCAAACTTGGGATGTATTTTTATGGATTGGAGAAAATATCTACTAGTATGGGATGATGGAATGCTAAGCCCATTTTAGAAACTTTATTTGATGGCCAAAGAGGAAAAGAACTCATGATTCATACAAAGAATCAATCAGGTTATCCTTTCTTGGGAAAGAACATAAAGTTAATGTACTTGTACCATTGGAAGAAAGGATAGAAAAGTGAAGGATAGTTTTTACTCTTACACCCACATCAGAAATGTTGTATAAAAATTCATAAGGTCCATATTATGAATCGAGTTTAGGTTCAAAGGATCCATATCCTTTGAACCAAGGTTTGAAAAACTAATTTAGCATCATGTTCCTAGTGTTACCCGGTAAAATTCAATCTCTTGACTTAAAGTAATGCATAAGAATTGCATTCCAGAAAACAAGTTTAAAGACATTGAATAAAGGAAGGATTAAATAAGTCTTAGATGAACCTTAAATGTCTTGAATAAAGAATAAATGTATCATTTCAAGCTCAATGGTTTAGCACACTGATGTTGGAAACCACACTAGTATCTTGTGGTTGGATGATCTTTTGACTTTACTAAATAAAAATTGAGAATTCAATTTCTTCTCTTAAAGTTAAATAATTTGATTCAATATGTTGTTGATTTTGAAATGAAAGTCATGAATCACATAGATTTTGATTCTTATTAGTCTATAGTATCTTAGAAGTTTTAATTGATTGTACATAGTTTTACTTTTTCTTTCAGCTTTTTGAATTGTTTGGATCTGAATTAGATAGAGTATCAAATTCCCCTTAAGAAAGACCAAGGTTAGTGGGTTGAGACAAGGTAACTAAATCAAACATCCTAGATAGATGTTGTCTACAAAAAACCATTCAATCTTCAAAAAATGCTAAGTCTAAGTTGACTTATTCATTTGATTTTGCTTCAAGTTTCCTAGAATAACTTTAATGACTTTCATAGAGTTCATTAAACTCTTAAAAACAAAATTTAGGAATTTCTCATAAGATAAAAAATTACCAAGAACGTAAAGCTACAATCTTTGGGAAAAGTTTCGTATGTTGGAAAACTTTCATTTTGTATTTGAATCGGTCAATTTAAACTAAGTGTTGAATGCAGAGTCAAAGACACATAACACGTATATTTTCTTTTTAAATTTCCCAAAACTTGGAGATAGAAACCTCCAAGTTTTGTAAAACTCGAGAAGAGTCTTCTTTGAGTTATCATAGAGCTTTGTACAAAGTTAGAGAGCCATCTGATAACCATAGATAGTAGTTTCAAAATCTAGAATTTGAGAAATTAGCTCATTTGGAAAGTGGTATGTAAGTAAATAAGAATCGGGGAATTCAATGTCTTTTGTATTCTTTGTTCTTTGAGAATAGGAAGCTCCTCCTTTGGATGTCATCTCCTTCTTCACTGTATGGCATTGAAATCAAAGTGAAGAATGAACAGTTAGGTATTCTCTTTTCAATAGTGAATAGGAAAGCAAGACAATGCATCCTTTGTAAAGGTTCAATCAATTGAGGGGAAAGGATTATCATGTGAATATTTGATGCTCAAAGTGATAATCTTTTGCTTGATCGTTTAAATTTTTACATCTCTTTGTACCTCTTCCAAGAGAATTGGATATGGAAAAGTTGGAAGTTGAAAATGGTAAGCTAAAGGGAGAAAAATCATTTTTTAAAGACAAAACATTGAAAAGATCAAAAGAATGCACACAGAAAGAGAGAAAGCTCATTGAGAAACCAGTGAATGATAGTCAATGATTTAAAAATAACATGAGGTGAGTATAAGTATTTTTTCAGAAAATCATGACTCTCTGGTAGTCACTAATCTCAAAAAATAATGATCTTCAAAAGTAAATAAAGAAAGGAAAATTGAGTGAAATTTTCATGAAACGTAAATCAACCAAGGGAAATAACATTTGTTAGAAACAAAGAGCCAAAAAAAAGGTCAAGATGATAAAATGTGGGTGAAATTAAGTCACAAAATCCTAACTTTTTGCCTCAAAAAATCATTAAGAAATCACAACTTTTTGTTATTGGGGAACTGAGAAAATCATGACTTCTATTTTGAAAGGTTACAAGAGAATGGCAACTCTTTGCCTTGGGACTTTTGAAAGAACTCCAAATTTTCGAATGATGAGCATTCAAAGAAATTGTGATTTTTTGAACCAAAAAGTAGTAAAGGAAAATCTCACCTAGGAGTTTTTGGAAGAACATTTTGATTACAAAAAAGAAAAAATATTTTTTTAATTTAGACGATTTCGATTGATGAAAAAAATGAGGAAGATTTTTCCTCATAATATGATCTACCTTATGTAATTATTGTAGTTTTTTTAGAGCTCTCAAGTGAGTAGACATTTAGGATATAATTTTAGAGGACCTTAATTCAAGTGTGAAAAGGGACACTTGAAGTAGTATTTAAGTTTATTATGACTCATTTTGAGGGATTGCATCATTTCATAATTTTGATGATTAATGAGAACTTAAGAGCTCTTGTCTTTCTCTTCTAATATCATCATCAAGCTTTCATTATGATTTTTCGAGTGTTTTTCATGGATTTGTCCTTGTGATGAGTACTTCTTTGAGTATTTCATGCTATTAAAATCCATCTCAACTATCTAAACCTCCATAACCTTGTAAAGTACAACTGAACTTGACTGTGTGGTTCCTTCAGAGTTGCGATTGTCTTGTCACTTAGGAAAAATTGAGATGACGAGCTGTTAATATTATGATTACAATTGATTGATGCTTAGCTTATAAATTGGTTTCTTATGCATAATAGCTAATTAACCTTATACGCCGCCATCCTCTAAGAAGAATTTAGACACTTGCAATCAAGATGAAAGCATTAAGTCTTTGAAGGTTCATGTTCCAATCATAAATATAAGTTTCATGCACTACCTCATGTACAAAGTAATCTGTTTTTTACAAATATTTTCTATGAACCCACTCACTGTTCACTAAATTCTGGTACTGAAGCTAGAAGATATCACCTAATTTTTGTTTGCTACTACACCAAGTATCACGACATACACTTTGGTGTAAGTGCTATTGTGTGAGGTAGATGTTCCCTATGTTCATGCATTGCTTCTCCCTTTCCCATATAATCACATGTTTTCATGCACTTGATCGGGTCAAGCTCTCAGTTTGATAATTAATGTGTGTATCAAACCACCACTATATGCATTGCTACATGATTGAGGTACACTCTCTTTGGTCACAAATCCCTAAGACCTTGTGAATGTAGGCACACACATTTTTGGTGTTGTTGCTAGGAAAGAAACCCTAAGTCAAGGTACCTATGTGTTTTTGTGAAGGTAGTGATCGTGAAGAAGTAAAATCCATTAGCTCAAGCCATAATTCACTTGCACTCGTTGCTTCATACACTTAGTGTGTGCGTGATAGGTTGTTAGGATTAGGTTAGGAGTGGAGAAGTTAGGGTATGGAGATAGATAAGATGGCTTGGAGGTAGGATAGGAAAACCAACACTCCAAAAAACAAAAACAAAATTCCTTTTTTGTGAGTCATTTGCCTTGAATAGAGACTAAAAACCAAAAATCACCACATTTTTCAAATCACTTGTTAGTGCAAGTATCTTGGAGAGAGTGCACAACGATCACTATCACAGAGCTAGTATCACTAAGAACTTGGAACATAGTAGGAATTCAATGCTCAAAGCATAGGGAAATACTCTTTGAGGTGACCTGTACTCATTAGAAACATCCTTTTCTTGCTTGTCACTCACATGAGGAAAAATGACACCACCCGAGTATCATGAGGTATATTTTAGGTGAAATTCAAGGAATTTACATGCTAGACCCACATATGGTGACAAGGAGAGCAGAATGCACATGAACAAAAATGTTTTAATTTGGAGTTATAAAAGTCCAAGTATCACATTCGGTTGATTTTGGTATTGTGACACCAAGCTCATTTGTGTCATCGATACTTGACAGGTATCATGTATGATTGATACCTCACTCCTAGGAGTATCGTGATGCTTTGGTATCGTGTATCGCATAGTTGAGTATCATTCCCCCAAGTATTGTGTATTATCGTGTATTATATGAACCCGATATTGGATGTGTATTTTTGTATCATTGATCTTGAGGAGCAAGTATCATATCACATCTTGCAAGTATCTTGTACTTATTGCTCTGAGATATCCTGCATTGTGTACCCATAGTATCATGTGTTGTGTATCCTGAAGTGTTTTGTATCGTGTTTCGTGGAGAGTCAAGTATTGTGGAAGGTCAAGTATCATGTATCATAGGGATTTCAGGTAACGTGGTATTGTTTCATCTTGAGTATCGTATATAGTATTCTGAGTGAGCAACGACCGATATCGTGGGTGACTATCATGGAGAGCGCACAAAATTGTTGGTTGTTGAAGGCAAGACTTGGAAGACATACTCTTGAAGGTGAGGATGTTGCTCCCATAATCTCTAAAAATAACAAAAAACACTCACAGATGTGATACCAAACAGGGAAGTATCACACGACCAAGAAGTAGGCATTTGAATGTGTTTGAGTAACCACGAGCACATGAGAGGGGTGAGAAGCTTAAAAGAGAACATTGCACAAGAAAATTTCAAATTTGGACTTTATTAGGATGGAGTATCATGGTAGGTTGAGTTTAGGTATCAGGATACGAGAACTCCCTAGTATCGCAATACTTGCCAAGTATCGTGTATCACCTCCTTGAGTATCGTGATACTCACAAGGTATCATGTATCATGAAGTAGATGTGTCACGTATCATGAATCAAGCGATATCATATCGTGTCAAAGTGGTATCGTGTATCATGAGCCAAAACATATCGTATCATCTAAAAGAAGTATTGGGTCATGTATGTGATGTATAGTGTATCGCTTGAATATAGTACTATGTATCAGTTGTAGACATGTATCAGTTGTAGACAAGTATCGTATCACTAAAGGCTAGTATTGTGTATCGCTTTCAGTGACAGTGAGTATCATGTATCGCCAGCTGAACCAATATTCTATCGTCTAAAGTGGCATCGTGTATCATTTGGAAAGTGATATCGTGTATCGACTACAAGTGGTATCTTGTATCGCATGAGAGTGGTATCATCCTGAAAGGTATTGTGTATCGTGGGAAACCAAGGTAGCTTGAAAGAGAAAAGTGAGAGAAAACAAAACATTTGGAGAAGCCATGAGGCCAATGGAGCTTAGAAAAGACCTAGAACCTAGGTGGTGAATGAACTTGAGATCCGAACGAGTGTTAGGCAGTTGAAGAAGTGTCATATCTTCTGTAGGAAGTGCAGTCCAACGAAGCCATCACTCTATCTACTTTGACACATCCAGTGACTCTGAGGAGAAAATACCCATGGCTTCTAAGGACATGAATAGTTCAATTCCTCGAGAAGGCTTTATGTCTCTTATGGAAGGAGAATATCGGACTTCCCTGCAATATGTGTCCACTAACCTACAAGGAGTAACCATCTACCTTGACGGGTTAAATAGGTCGGTAGCAAGAATGATAAATACTATGGAATCAGAGATAGTTCCTAGACCAATTGTCACGTATGAAGGTGTTGTTTACATAGACAAGATAGGCCACATGTATGTAGTAACTGAAAATCGTGACTAGATTAATGATAGAGGAGAGTTAGAGGGACAAAGAACTTCCAGGAGACCCAACAATGGAGACACTATGACTACCCCAAGAGGAAAGTCGATGGTGAATCAAGTACTAAGAGGGGACCTAATACCTCAAGATGACTATTTGATGGATGTGTACTTGGTACATGGATCATACTTACTCTTACAAATTGATTCATTCATATATATATATTGTTGAAGGCAAGGAGATCTGATAAAATAAAATAAAAAGAAAAAGAAAAAGACGGCTACGATGAGATTAAAAAGGACACGTCGCAAGTAAAGGGAGAAGTTACAAGAAAGGAGTTTGTGAAAAATTGTAAGGAGAAAGAAGTCACGAGAAAAGAGAGCGCAACCACCGCAAGAAAGAGGTAGAAGTCCTGAGAAGAGAAACACACTTGATGAGAGGAAGCAGCGCCACTACAGTGGAAAAGAAGAAGTTCTTCTGACAAGGATTTGGGAGGACCGTAGAAAGTCTGTCTTCACAGAAATGACTATGACTTTCGTATCTGATGTAACTTTGTGATGAATGCTCCAGTATGAAATCTATGAAGTTCTTATACATGTAAAAATCTGTATTCGCGATACTTATGTTTACCAAGGAAATGAACAGCAGATGTTTTACAAAACAGTAGTTCTTCTCTATATTTCTTCAAATCTTCTCTGTTAAGTTTAATGAGAGATTCAAGTAGTCTACACAGAGGCGCAACGTAATTCATATGACTGTGAGTATGTAAGAAGCTAGAAATCTTGGAAGGCAGTATCTGAACAAGTGACAGAGTAAATCTGACACAGTAGAAGGCACCGAAACGAAACATTTTGGTGAAATTTCGGTGGATAACTAAATGCAATTTTCGGTGGAAATCTCTGCGTATGTTGAGCAATGCCAATAGGAAAACAAGTATTGCTGTTTGTTCTTTAATTTGATGTTGTGTTGAACCTCAGAACCCTCAACACAATTGGCGATCCTACTGTACGGCTGACGCAGCCTCAAGAAATGCATGAGGGGCAGGCGCAACCGTTTTGGTAAAGTATATTTTACAAGGGCAGAGGCAAGAGCAGCGAACGTGGACACATCTTCATATTTTTACGAGTGGTACGAGGCCGAGGAGTAGGAAGCTCTGGGCACTGACGAGGAACAGGGGGAAACAGGTGCAGCAGAGGTAAGGTTAGTGGGCGGCATACTTGGAGCGTTATTCCTCACAGAAGCAACTGTAGGGGTAAGAAGACGACTCCAGTTCGATCCACTTGCAAGGGCGACCGGTCAAAAAACTAGGCGCACACCTCAACCATAGCCAATGGCTCAACCACCTCCTAATCCTAAAGTCAAAGCCGCTCATTTCAATAGAACCTCTAAGGAAGATGTTGATTGCCATGTGGCTCAATTCGAAATAAAATGGACAGCCAATGGATATCCAGCCATGTACGGTGATGATATTAAACTTCAACAGTTTGCAGCCACGTTGGAAGGACGAGCTATGAGCTGGTTCAGTCAATATGGCATTGATCATTTTGCCACATATGATGATTTAAAAATAGCATTCTTGCAACGATTTAGAAAAGAAAAGACGCCTTCCGATGTATTAAGGAAGTTGAGGGCTATTAGACAAAAGACCATGCTAGTGGAAGACTATGCTCAAAAGTTCCGGACTTTAATGGAAAGGTTGCAAGGTAATGAACGACCACTGATGAGATGTTGGTAGGATTTTTTTTGAAAGGATTAAGGAGCACAATAAGACATGCAGTGGCCAGTGTGGACATTGCAAATGGTTTTGATGTGTTAGTATTAGCAGCAACACGGGTTGAAAGAAGGTTTGGACGAGCCAAAAAGAAGCAGTCTAATTCTGGTTCAGAGGTTGAATCGGATTCAGCTATGGAGTCGGGCAAGAGTTCCAATGATTCTGACACTGATGACTATGATGATGAAATAGTGAAGACAAAGCATCGTAAGCATAAAGCTAAGCACAGTAAAGAGGAGGAATGGATTAATAAGTTAAAGAGACATGGATATTCTATACTAGCTCCAAAGGAGAAACGATTTTGTGATATCTGTGACAAAGAGGGACATACAACAACTCAGTGTTGGTATAACCCTAAGCATAGAGGGCAAAGTTCTCAGCAAGACAATAGAAATTTAAATGACGTAGCGGCCAATCAGGCTATTCCCATCCCAGGGCGAGGTAATTTTCCGAGACAGCAGCAAGGGAGACCCCCATGGAGAGATCAAGGCAATCAGCAAGGGAATAACCAGCAAGGCAATCACCAAGGTAGACCACCAAGGGTAATGCCTTGTGGGTATTGTTCAGCTCCTCATCATTGGATAGGGCCGAACTGTCCTTTGTGGGCAAAGCATCGTGAACAAAGAGGTATACCTGTCATTCGGTATAATCAGCATAATCAACAGGGACAACATCAATAACAGGGGTAGCAGGCAGCTCAGGCGAATGCAATGCTGATAGAATGGCCAGAGCAAACGGATAGAGCCCATGATGCACCCGGTACTTGTGACCGAATGCACGTTGAGAAGACTAACCAATGGCAGTGTGATTGTAAACAATGTGGGAAAGGTAAAGAAGTCGAAGTGTTGGCAGTGACAATATCAAGGAATAAAGGCCCTATTGATTGGCAGGAACAAAGAAGAATTTGAGACAGGTTTGAGATGAGTCTTCTAATCAGGCAATGGGTGGAGGTCAGGCTCAGCAACAACAGGGTGTGAAATTGATACCTCCCATCAAGGAGCGGGATAAGGAGCCGGATCAACAAAGCTTGGCAAATGATTGGTTTGATGAAATCATTAGCTCCCCGCTACAGTTGTCCTTGGATCAACTATTATCATTGGTACCGGTGTTTCGAGAGAAATTGTTGAAAAAGCTACTTGGGTATCATGCAGAGCCCGAAGTTAGATCGATCCCTTCTATCTCGGCTAACAGTATTGATCCAGTAGACGTGGATTTTGTAGTACCAGTCATTTAGGTGCAGTATAACCACCGTCGATTTGCAAAAGTGTTACTTGATGGAGGATCAGGAGTAAACATATTACCTGAGCATATGTTCATTGAAATGGGAAGAGGGGTATTGGCTCCAACACCGTTTCAGGTAAAAATGGCGGATCAAACACGAGTACAGCCAGTTGGCATTTTAAAGCAACAACAAATTATTATTTCCGGCATGACATTTATGGTTAATTTTGTGGTCATCCGAATGTCTGAGTCCGCATATCCGTATGAAATGTTGTTGGGGAGACCTTGGTTTCGGCTCGCCAAAGTCAAGTAGGATTGGGGCTTGAATGTAGTAATGATTACCAAGGGTAAAAATCAGGTGACGATTCCTATGCGTGGACGAAAAAATATGTCGGTACAGGAAAAACCACTTATGGCTCAGACCATTAACTTGGCGGATGAGATTGAAGATGATGAAGAGGAAACGTTTTTGCAAGAAAACCCAACGGTGGTGCCGGTATTAGAAGTCGATGTTGAAGGAGTATTAAGTAAGGATTATAGTGGTGGGTTGAAAGTAGTTGAGCCAGTTCCGGGTGAACAGGTGGCAGGTGCCTATTTACAAAAGATGTTTGACCAACGTATGGACATTCCGGTGCAGCAGCAGATGGAACACCATGAGGAAGAGATAATTACGTGGGTGGAAAGGATGTACGATCAGAAATATGCAGGTTCTATGCGGGTGAAAGAGGAGGAGCTTCAAGAGGTTAATTTAGGGATAGAAGCTGAACCCAAGATGCTGCGGATTGGTAAAACATTGGAAGGACAGTTTAAGGAGGATCTTATTTGTCTGCTTAAAGAGTATGTAGATGCGTTTGCTTGGGATTATACTCAAGTAAAAGGCATAGATCCACAGTTGCATCAACACAAGATTAATTTGAAGGCGGATGCAGTACCTGTGGCGTAGCAAAGATATAGAATGAATCCTAACTTTGCTAAACAAGTGAAGGAAGAGATTGATAAATTGTTGGCAGTTGGATTTATCAAACCGGTGAATCATGTCACTTGGCTATCTCCTATCATAGTGGTCCCTAAAAAGAATGGGAAGCTCCAAATTTGTGTTGATTATAGAAAGTTAAATGGGGCAACTATTACAGACCCATTTCCTATGCCGTTTTGTGATGTAGTATTGGATGCGGTCGCAGGCCATGAAATGTATAGTTTTTTGGATGGCTTTTCTGGTTATAATCAGATCAGTGTGGCTGAGGAGGATCAGCACAAAACAACATTTATTACAGAATTTGGAGCTTATGTGTTTACGGTCATGAGTTTTGGCTTGAAGAATGGACCACCATCGTTCAATTATGTGGCCCATAAGGTGTTTGAACCTTATCTACACGACTTTATGCAGGTATTTGTCGACGATTTTTCGGTTTTCGGTGAAATGATTAAGCACTTACTACACCTGAAAGCATGTTTTGAAAGATGTCGGCAGTTTAGGATGGTATTGAATCCATTTAAAAGTGTGATTGCGGTCAGAAGTGGTATTTTATTGGGCCATGTTATATCACAAGAAGGAATGGCTATTGATATTAAGAAAATTGAAGCTATACGTACAGCTAAAGCACCGACTAATGTAAAAGAAGTAATGTGGTTTGTGGGTCAAATCAAGTGGCATTCCAGATATTTAAGATATTTAGCAAACATTTCCTTACCACTAATGCATTTGACCAAGAAGGATGTTCCATTTATGTGGGCTGATGCTCAAGAGAAAGCATTTCAGTTGTTAAAAAAGATGGTATCGGTAGCACCCATATTACAACCACCTGATTGGTCAGTACCTTTTCACATATTTATGGATGCATTGGATGTGGCCGTAGGAGCAGTTCTGATGCAGCAGAAAGACAAAGGATGGTATAGACCTGTCTATTATGCCAGTAGGGTATTGGCTGCCGCTGAAAGAAATTATCCGGTGACGGAAAGAGAAGCTTTGGCGATGGTATATGCCCTTAACAAGTTTCGCCATTATTTGTTAGGCAATAAAGTTGTTTTTCATGTGGATCATCAGGCTTTGGTTTACTTAATCAAGAAGCCCTTATTAACAGGCCGATTAGCCAGGTGGATGCTTTTGTTACAGGAATTTGATTTTGTGATTGTGCATACTCCGGGGAAAGAGCATGCAATGGCAGATTATTTTAGTCGATTGGGATCAGGCAAAACACCCACCGGTGTACTTGATGTATTTCCGGATGCTGAGTTGTTTACGGTGCACGTAGTGGAGGCAGATTCGTGGTATGAGCAGTTATTAATTTTCCTGACGGAGGGTGCATTACCACAGTACTTTACACCTGATCAGAGGAGGAAGTTTGCCCTTAAAAGTAGGCCGTATTTGGTCATAGCAGGGGCATTATACAAGAAGGGTGTGGATTAGGTTATCAGGAGATGTGTACCAGACTATGAACAATTAGCTGTTTTATAGGAAGCACATTCCGGTTCTGCAGGAGGTCATTTGTCAGGTGATATTATAGGGAAGAAAGTATTACAAGCTGGGTTGTGGTGGCCAACGGTGTTTAACAATGCGCATAAGTATGCCAAAGGATGTGTGATTTGCCAAAGGTTAGGCCAACCTAATAACTCTGACCGGATGACTGATCATCCGGTACTACCACTGGATCCTTTCCAAAAATGGGGCATGGATTTTGTGGGGCCTATTAAACCTACCACTCAGCGCGGTAATAGATACATATTGGTGGCAACTGACTATTGTACAAAATGGATGGAGGCACTGGCATTGAAAGATAATAAGGCAGCAAGTGTGGCAAAATTTCTTTATCGTAATATTATGACGAGGTTTGGGTGTCCGATTGAGTTAGTGAGTGACCGAGGTACTCATTTTTTGAATGAGGTGATCTCAGAATTAACAAAGATTCATTTGATCATGCATAAAAAGACTACAGCTTATCATCCTCAAGCGAATGGGCAGGCAGAAAGTACGAATAAAACTCTAATGCGTATTCTTAAAAAGTTAGTGCATGAAAATCAGAAAAAATGGGATTTGTTTCTTGATTCGGCTTTATGGTCATTCAGAACAGCATTTAAAGTGACAACAGGTATGACACCTTTCCGATTGGTATATGGAATGGAGGCAGTAGTACCTATGGAGTTTGTAGTTCCTAGTTTGCGGATTACGGCAGAGAAGATGTCACCGGAGTTATCGGTTAAACACAGGAGTAAATACCTTTTACAGATTGAGGAGGATCGTTTGATAAGTGCATATATTACACAAGTGATTCAAAAGCGGCGACAAGCTTGGGTAAATCGGAATGTGAGGTTTAAGTTATTTAAAGAAGGTGATTGGGTGATGGTGTATAATTCTAAGCTAGGACCCCATCCAGGAAAGCTTACATTGAGATACAAGGGCCCATACCAGATTGTGCAAGATTTGGGTCAAGGCACTTTTTGAGTGGCAGATGTATTTGGCACATGGATGGACAAGCCAATAAATGGATTTAGGCTGAAATTATTTCAAGGGAAGCCAGATTTGTTAAGTGGATTATTGATATGTGGGGCAATCGATTGTGGATGATTTTTATGGTAATCCATGCTACAATATTATTGAGTTGCATGAAGTGTTACGTGCGTAAGTACGATCATCATTACAGTAAGTGGTAGTTCAAGCAGTCGCACTTGTGGAAAGAATATTTTCAGTTCTACTTAAAGGTTTCCAGGATAACACTTTTTCCTGCGTCTTCTGTATTAGTGCTTGAAGTAGGAGTCATGAGAGGGTGTATGAGGAAGAGAGAAGTGGTAGTGCAAAAGGAAGATACAGCAACGGAGGAGAGTGATAGCTCGTTGCAGGAGGATGAAGATGAGAAATCAACACCATCTACAACGACTAAGGGTGTGCGAACGCTTATGGGGTCATTCACAGATTTTAAAGTCGAAGTGGATACAGAGTCTGCTCTGAATGAGAATTGGCTCAGAGGGATTGGATTATTACAGTTCGCTATGTTGCCATGGGAGCGCTGGAGATGCAATTATGAGGCAAAGGGCCAGTTGGAAATCATGCGGAAGATGAAGGATTAGTTATCATGCCAGGTAAAATTTTCACCGGAATTACTTGCAGAAGTATTTCAATTGCCTATATACGAGGATATAGTTATTCCAAAATGTTCAGAGGAAGCTTTGAAGAAAGACTTTGGACCCCGAGAAGGCAGAGGGAAGTACTATATGATGAAGAATGCAAGCTATATTCGAAGGGAGCAGCTAAAATGGTATTTGGAAAGATTATGTTTTATCAGTAAATATCATTCTATGTCCAGGGAGAATTTTGCACCTCTGGCCTATGCAGAGGCAGGTGGAAGAGTAAAATGGGCCCATTGGGTGTATGATCACCTACATATTGAGATCTTCGTCAGTGATAGGCATAAAACGCAAACCAATAGTCGATTATCAGCATATTTAGCTGCCTTATTCGAGTTTGTGCAGTTAGTCGAAGGTCAGAAGATCGTGTGGCCTAAGGAGATCAATTTTTGTGGTCATCAAGTGATGAGTCGAGAGCAAGACCAGTTAGAAGCGAAAGAGGTAATGGATAGACCTTCAAAGACGTCTGAAGATCTTCTTCGTGCTGGTTATATTGCACAAGAGAAGGAATCGGCTAGTCAGATTATTCAACCTGATATACGAGAAATAGGAATACAGGAAGATATTTTGTTGCAGGTGCAAGATAGTGTAGAGCATCCGAAAGCATTCGAAACTGTTTTTAGATTGTCTAGAAAAAGAAGAGTGGAGGAACAATAACAAGCAGTGGATGAAAAAATTTTGAAGGATGTTAATACTTTAGATTATGATGTGCTTGGCATGAAGAAGAGGTTGTAGGAAGTTTCGGACTTTTTAGTTTTTCAAGAGGAAAAAAATTGTTTCGAACATAAAAAAGTATTTATTAATGAGAATGATTATCAGTCTTTGCAGGAGAAGACTAACAAAATTCAGGAAGCATTGGATAAAAAGGTATGTATGTTGGAGGAATTGCAGAATGATAAGTTGCAATATGTGATAGAATTGTCTAGTGCGAAGAAGTCTATGCATGATTATGAAGAATGGCAAAAGTATTTGCAAGCGCAGATTCAAAAAGAAATGACGGATTTTTCAGTGTTAAATGCTACTTTGCAGATGGAACAGGTAGTTATTCAATCGCGATTACAAGTCTTGCAGGAATTAGAGAAGCAGATATTAAAAGAGCAAGATGTGGAGTTAGAGGCTACGTTGATGACGAAGTTGGATATAAGCTTACTGAAGCAACAACTGAATAAATATGTTCAGGATATTTGGAATGTTTTCCAAAATTGGTGGCTCGGTATGTTTAAGTTTCAGTATGAACAGGTACAGACATGTTTTGTTTCAAAACATGAAAAACATTTAG